>CM067373.1:75145762-75193262 GCA_034401795.1 Chaetoderma sp. LZ-2023a | reverse complement strand
GGATTGCGGGCTGATGTCCCCATATAGAGGCAACTCTGAGTATGGCTACCCTTCTTCAAACAAGAAACTGTGCTCGATATCCTCGGAGGGCGCAATTTTTCCAGGAGCTTACCATAGCTACGTGGAATGTATGTGGTCTGAGTGCAACATCAAAGAGGTAAAGCTTAGGTACATACTGTGAACACCATAATATCGATATCGCATGCATTTAAGAGACTAAAGTAGATAAACACTCAGAGCAGCAACTACAGACAGGCCATAAGCTAGTGCCCATGGAGCAAAAACCGGCCACATACCGGGGCATAGTCTTCGTACTCGGACTAAGGGTCTTGGATCATGTCATTAGTTTTGGATACTTCAGTGATCGCGTTGCATTCATCGACCTGGATATACCTACGTGTAAATACGCCACCGCTAAGTGTCGAAATGTCAACTACCGAAAAAGCCAAAGAGAATCCAGCAATATTAGATTCCTTCTATGGAGAACTGAGCTCCGACAATCCCAGCTAGATGGCAACTGTTCATGTGTGGAGATTTCAAGTCCAAGCTGGGTAAACTCGGATTTGCGGCCACAAGTTCAGGACTTATCTTATGCATGAGCTCCTCTGGAAAGGGCACGCAAAAAAGCAATGGAGAAGCGCTGGTGGCATTCCTTAGTTCAAATGTCCTGTGGGTCACAAATACAGCTTCCAAACACCTATGCCGTCACCGAACAACATGGACTGGACACATTACTGATCGCAAAGCCCCAAAATGTTCTACGGCTACAGCAGCTGTCTTCAACCAAATAGACTTCATACTATGTAAGATAGAAGCCAAACCCTTACTCCGGAACGCTCGTTCGTATGGAGGCACATACCTCAATTCTAAACATAACATCACACGCCTTCAGACATACCTAATATATAAACACCATACCAGGCAAGATTGTGGTGTCACCTACAACCTTCCCGAGCACATCAGCGACACTGACACTCAAATGGCATACATAACAGTTCTCGCAGAGCAGATAGCTAACATCGATGTCAGCTCCGATCCAAACGAACCCTTAACCAAAATACTGAAATCTATGGAATCATCCGCTGCCAGCACCATATGTGTTCTTAAACAAAACCAAACTAGGTATGCTGACGACCCTCTAGTAGTAAAATTGGCAGCAGAGCAGAAAGCATAATGGTTGCGCATCTATCAAAGAGGCAAACGTGAAGATTGCACCAAACTGCGCCGGGAACACAATATTATCTGCGCAACATTAGCGAATGCTTACAAGACCTTGCTATTCAACAGGCAGACTCCCTGGCAGATGAAATCACTGTCACGGATGACTGTCACAAGATGTTTCTGGCAGCCCAAGCCCTGAGAGCTACTGACTACACACCACCACTCACTGTGCACAACTTTGAAGGACACTTTATGGGGACTGACCAGGGAAAAGCCGATGCGATCCGAAAATGGTTCAAGGAACAGTTCACTGACAACGATGATGAGCACTTGCACCAGGTATCAGGAGACACCAGGCGGGTACTAACACCAATTAAAACAGCAGAAGATGAGAAGGCATTTAAAGTCTTGACAAACTGACGTGCATTTGGAGCTGATGGCATGAGCATTGAACTATTCAAACATGCAAGTGGTATTATATCAATACCGATCACGCACCTAATCAATTTATCTTTTATCCACCACCTTCCCATCGACGATGTAGGCCAATGCACCCGTATCGCACTACCAAAGCCTAAGAGACCACCTGGGCTGTAGCCAATCTGTGGCCCATTATGCTCCTCAACAGCATACGGAAAATGCTATCCAATGTTACTCCATGCTGCATCCGAGACAAGATCGATTACTTCACCGGATCATGTCATAGTGGCTTCAAATGTGGACGCAGCTGCGCAGACAGTGTATGGGCTCAACGCATGCGTGTGTCGGTACTCATGTCCAAACACTGGGACTTCCACAAAAATGGACATTGACATGTCACAAGCCTTTGACACAATTACACGCTCAAAGATCCTAGATATACTACGGCAGGCCAATTGCAATGAAGATGAGCTACGACTAGCGAGACTACTGCTTGCAGACATGACGCTGAAAGTACGAGTCAAGTCTGTGAAATATGTAGAGTTTGAGACATCAATCTATCTCCGGTGCTTTTCACCTGCTACCTTGCTGCCACATTGAAATCTGTGTGGGAAAGTTCCAAAAGACCAAACACCCCATTGCCAATACTGGGCATGCCACTAGAGATGGAATATGCCGACGATGTGGCCTTCAAAGACGAGGAAAAGAAACGCCTTGACGAACATCTCCCAAAAGCTGCAAGCAAACTAAAAAATGAGAATCTCTTTATGAATGAATCCAAAACAGAGTTCACCCTCATATACCTATCGACAAAGCATGACACTATAGAAAATGACGACCCACTTCGTGGCGGCGAACCATGAACGAAAGTAAAATCCTTGGCTCACTGTGTTGCGGTAATGCTGACATCTCTGCACGATGCGTCATGAGGAACATAGCTTTCCAGTCCTTCTGGAAGCTATAGTATTGGTGGATCAAAAATACCCTTGCTAAAGAGGCTACGCTTATGCAATGCAACCTGCGCATCCTTGATGCTGTGTAACTGTAAGAGCGGGCCACTCCAACGGCAGCTCTAGACACACTTGATGTTTGCCACCGCAAACACCTACGCACCATCACTGGCCACCGATGGCCAGACAGCATAATTTCCAACGATGCACTCTACGAGATGTGTAATACCTCGCCGCTGTCTTTAAAATTCGCCCAGGAAGGATGGTCCATATTTGGCCATGCGCTAAGGATGCCAGAAGAGACACCAGCACAGAGAGCCTTAGAATTCGCCCTACTCGGAGCCTGCAGATAAAAAGCCAGGAGAGTACGTCATTGCATACATCCGCTAAGCATGCTACGAGCTGACCTCAAGAAAGCAGGATTCGGTACACTCAAGCCAAAAATGCACCTGAGGAAGCTAAGGATTTCGGCTGAGGACAAGACACAGTGTGAAAAAGCGAAGAAGGACTGATTGCAGCTGTATGATGTTTCTACCACTACTGCCGCAGAATACAGTAATCATACATACATAAATACGCTTCCTGGAATTCATGCTTCAAAGAGATAACATTGTTTCAGACTCCCAGTGTATTGCTAGAAATGGAATCCGAGATTGAATAGCCGCACCCAGACCGGCTTCACCATTCGCACCGCCACCCAACATGCATGACGTTTTAAAATCAAGCCATTCTGATAAGAGCGGTTTCACACACCAGTAGATAAACACACATTTCCTTTGACACGGGCTGACTTCATGCATTAATTATTGCATGAAAAGTCATCAGGATAATCATATTGCATCGGCAGCTACCATAAATGATAGGAAATTGCGTTGGCCTTAATTAAAGTGACTTTGTATATAGAGTTCTGGTATACGTTTCTGTGGACACTTAAGATGCCACAAGGTGTATGGTTTTGATGTTGGTGTAATAAAACAACTATCATGCAAGCACTTAATTCTATACATGTTTGCACATTCATGTCCAGTATGCGCAGTCAAATAGTATGCACATCCCCATGCCAGAAGGCACGGGAGTGACCATTTTTTGGTTTATTGCTCCACGCCAATAGCCGCCAATGTTAAGCTTTATCTTCTCTAGTGATATGTTATGTTGTGTGCTGATGTAGATTGATGTACTCAAATACGTGCATTTACCTTTTAACTTATCAATCGCCATTTGTATAGCCACAATGCAGGAATTAACCCACTTGTAAAGATTGAGTTGGCCTCGATAGCTTTCTAATTCTAACCATATCTGTCATAAATACAATGTAGACGGGAGGACATTTCCGAGATCGTCAACTCCTTTTAAAAGGGATCTTTCCTATGACTGCGTGATAAATACTGTTTTATGATAACCAGACTCGTCGCCTGTGGTCATTGGCAAATAAAATGAATATGTTTCCGAATAGACTGAATAAATTCACAAACTCCCTTGTGTAGAAAAGCCCTAAGTTGGTCGAGCTAGTAGAAATCAAAACCTTGCCATCACCACAGATATAGGAGCCTTTCGTGCCATGCTTCGATTTTCTGTCTAATTGACAATTGCATCTGAACACCTCGGTGAGTGTCGATTGCATCACTTAAAACTGGGACTAAATGACACTTAGTCACTCATCCTCATTCATTTGGTTGCAATTGCTCCACTTTTCTCTTCCACACCGATATTCGAAAGTACTCATTACGACTTCGATATTGAGTAACCACACGTCGTGGTGTCAAGGTATATTCCTAAACATGGTGATTCCATATCTCTAACGATTTCCTACTTGGTCATGGTAACTCTTGTTTCATCGGTCTCTGAAGCAGTTATTTTGATGTGTGTTCTACCCATACATTGCCTGTGAGTTGGGCATACAAGCATGCGCCCGTCCCACCAAATAAGCTGCATAACTAATAACATGGACGGGGTTTTGATCGAAATTGGTCAATTGTTTCAAAATGCTATTACACTACTTCAGTCCGTGCTTGGCCAATACGATGCACTACACAGTGTCTGATGTTGGTTTATCTTCGAGCTCTTCTAACCATGCACACACAGGATTAAATCAATGCCATGTTCAAGGCAATACGCATGTGCAGGTGCTTGTGTTTTGCAACTAGTGTGGCATGTACCCGCTGCTGCAATTCTTAGCACCATCTTCTAAAATAATTATCAAATTAACGTAATAGTCCATGCACTATCAATGCTTATAATCGGTTTGTCCTGCTAGATTAAATGCGTTTGATGTGCATCTAAAGATTAATATGCATAGATCTAGCACACGAGCTAGTAGAGTTTAATCATACCCACCGTCAGCGAGAATGGAACTAATTTATCAGTGGGAAACTATTTTGAAGGAATGCCTCCATGAATGATTTATCACATCTTGTGTCGTTGTGCTCATAAAAGGTTTCATGCCGGACTCAAATAAATATCTTCCATTCCAAGAATGGGTTTGTGATGAAGCCGCCATACTGGAATATAAACTATCGTATTAAATGCAATATAAATTAATAGATACATACATTATGAATACGTTAATGCACCTGATTATATTCATATCTTCATGGCTCGTGTAGGGGATTAACACAGTGTAAGCTGACTTCCCAGAATACAATTGCAGAGCAATTACTCAATATAAGCTGTTGATATTTTGAAACTAATTTGCCAGGAACCTGTTGCAGTCATACGCACACTCATGTCAGAAAGATGTCAGAAGTAGCCATCATCTATAAAATATGGAAGAATGCGTTTTTATATGGTTGCAAATCGCATACATCATAATTCAGTATACGGTTGGTGGCCTAGCAGTAGCCCATCATTTGCCGCCTGCATCGATGCTCATATATGGGTATCTGCTAACACAAGCTGAATACATTCAACACTTGAAGCTGCATTCGTGCATTATTGCCCCACCGGGCCGGGAGAGGAACTATTATATGTCATATGCAACACATATGTCATGCAGTAAAACACATACACCATCTCATACATTTCCTCTAATTAGAGATAATTATTTTGCTTGAAATGAGGCTGCTGTTTCATATTTAAAAGAACACCACTATTTGGAATCGAAGCGATCTAAGGCAGCATTCGTCAAATTTAATTTGAAAGACTTCAAAGGCTAACAAATATGGCTGTTTTGGTGTTGGGCGCAGGCATTTAAAGAATGTTTTCATTGAGTTACTCATAGATATATTTACAATAAATTGTCGATTCATACTCTTGCTTTGGTAATCAGCAGAACCCATTTACATTCATAAAACACATGATACATAACTGGTAGATATGGCTGGTTTTGATGACGTCGCTGGACATATTGGATACTTAGCTCGAACTCAGCTGTCAGCCTTTGGCTATTTTAATCCGATTTTATCTTGTCTATTTCCCAAGGGAAGTCCTCGACCATGGCTGATAGAAATTCCAGACACAATCATTATACCATCTCTATAACATGTTATCAATTCATCACATAAGAAGGACCCTCATTTCTTCTCTTTCGTAATGTTCTGAGCAGACTCCTACTTACTGTAACATTCATCAACACTGCAACACGGGAGTGAGGGGGGGGGGGGCAAAGCCTGTTTATTAGTTTAGCTAAGCTAGCAATCAGAAACGTATGCTCCTCTGAGAGGTGTACACCATCGAAAATCTATTTCCACGCGCATTGAAGACATGATTAGAGCTAGGTATGTGATGCATCATTTGCCCATGGTGTATAAAGGACAAAACAAATGTATTCTACCTTGTGGGCAGTATGCCATTTTCAAAACATCATTTCTCAAAGATGTCGATCCCTTATATACGTTCATCCGTGTGGCAAGGTGGACCTGCAGGAATGTATGAAAATAATTGAATTATGTAATTCTATAATCGAACGTTGAATGAATTGAAATGGCTCAGTTGACAAATAACACAATTAAAACATTCACTTCCAGACACGTTTTGATCGATGCCGCAATTATTCATATGGTACATGGTTTGGGTGTGGCACGTGATTCCATTTCCTGACACAAAACATATTCCAGGTTGGTGTATCTGTGTTAATTAAACCATAAATAGAGTCAAGATTTGCTGGCACTGTGCGAGTATGTGGATAATTTTAACTTACCGCTGATGCAAGAACGGAGGGATATTCTTAAAAAAACTGGTCAGTCAAAATCAAGACACGTGATGAAAGAGAAATGGCAGAGAGAGAGCGAGAGAGAGAGAGAGAGAGAGAGAGAGGGAGAGAGAGAGAGAGAGAGAGAGGAGGGGGGTGGGGAGGCGAAAGCGAGAGAGCGAGAGGGAAAGAGTGGTAGAGGGCAGCGGAGCGAGACTGATAGAGCTAGAGAGACAGAGGGTGATGGGGATGGAGGGAGAGTATGGCAGAGATATATGGAGTGAGAGAGTGGGGGAGGTGTGTCGGGGGTGGGGGGGAGGTGAAAGTAGGGAGAGCGAGAGGAAGGATGAAAGGGAGGGAGTATGAACCCATGTAAAGTTGAAAAATAACTCACATGGATGCATCCGGCTTGTGAATGGCAGGGGTCTAACGCTATGCTCATTGTTTATCAGTTGGTGATAGCGCCTGAGAGAGAGATAGAGAGAGAGAGAGAGAGAGAGAGAGAGCGGGGGGGGGGGGGTGGCAGAGAAAGAGAGAGAGAGAGGGAGAGGGGAGGGGGGGGAGACTAGCGTCATACGGGTGTCTGTCAAACGCATTCATCACACTATCATCTGTGCAACAATATGCATGCAAATTATAGTGTCTGATTTGTCAAATAAAATGTTGGCCTGTAACAGGTTCGCTGTTTCATTGTTTTGTTTCATTTTGCTACTCAATCTTATGTTAATTATAATATGCTCATGTTACATTCTATGGCAACTAGTTGATACTATGTATGAACATGTTCTGACATGAGAGATGCATACATATATGATTGCTAATCACATTCTGACATTTGAGCACACATTGTCTTTTCATAAGTTTAGAAGCATAACTTATAATCCATCAACATGTCAGTCGGCTTTAGCCTGTGCTATCATTTATTAACGGGTGCTGCTCGATGTCAGAATGTACATATCCCAACTTGTGTTCGGGAAATTTATTATTACAGCGTACAGGCTTCGTATGGATTATTATGTGAACATGAATATATGCCATTTCTTAGTATTGGTTCAGACTACAGTAGCACGTATTAGATGTAATGTTCACCATTTCAACGTATATCCGTACATAGATATGATTTACCTAGCAATTAATATCAAACCACCAGGTTTACTGCCACATTCAGTCAAAAGATATCAGGTAGAGAATCGCGAGTGATTGGCAGAGGATGCACATTGCATTTACTGGTCACAATTTGGTCGCATTGATGTACCACGCTTGTCAAACAGTGATCCGCACACATGTGTTTTTGCGTTTTGTAAGTTCAATTGAGGGTTTGGGATGAATTATATCCAAAGCCCCATCACGACATGCACATCCATAAAGCAGATCAACGCATGCCACATCCGCAATATAGTAATAGGCTCGTAACAGTCGTCAACGACAATTGCCATAATAATATGTCAAATGACTCAAATCAATTAAACGGCTATAGCGCAGATGCACTTGTTATATTAATCAACTCTAAGCGAATCCTGAAATAGTTAAGTGATCGATTCGATGCTAGCACAGTTGGAACAATATTGGAAAACATAGGCCATGGAAATACGTTATATGAACACGAATCTACTGGGAATCAAAGACTTGATCATGGACGAGGCGCAGTCGGATGCAAACGGTGCCATTAACGCACCACTAGTATGCTGACATTCTCTAGTGGGGTAACATCTAAATCTCGACACAATTATGGCTCCAATTTGTCAGTGCTCGATGTCTTATTTTCTGTTGACAAGGCTTGGCTTGGCATGATGGTTATAATGGTAGATGGTAGCAAATGGGTTTAACACAGTTGCATACGGTAGTCTGTTTAAATGGAATCCACGTTAAAATGGGAAATATGAAATCATGTGAACAGTTCTAATATGAAGAGTATGTGATCTGAGGTTAAGTACTGAAACGCTATCAAATGTTCAAATGATGCAAGACAATATGGGTTAATATGGTAAATGAGTTCGCATGTGTAAAGTATTTAAATTCGATTGCGATTTTGAACGAGGGAAAGAGGATCAGTGTCTAATATGTCAATCGCTATAAAATACCTGGAATCATGTTGAATGTCAAACTGAAACTCTGAAATTAAAGTTTAGTAAATAGTCAGCTATTTATTTTCTTGTCTATTAAGGCGTACTCCGTAGAGTTGAAGCACGCATATTAGACCTATCTGCATGTAGCACATAATGTGGGAATTGGCGCAGGAGAATGTGAAAATAATAACTCGCATTCCTGTGTTTAAAACTATAACGATATCAATGAACAGACTGGCATTTTTGGTATTTCGAAAACAAGCATGCTAATACCTGTTGTTGCAAATGTCCCTGACGAATATAGCGACAACTTTAAGCAGCAAGTCATTCACAAGCACATATATTGACTTATAATTGCATATGCGCCACTATAATGACACCATATGAAATAAGAACACATTCCTTGCGATCAGCTGGGTACATTTTGATCAATTCTTTAAATATGCCTGCTGATCTGAAACTACTGCTTCTAATTGAATTTATTACAAACAACTCAATGTACCTGTTCCAGTTTGCCACCAATCATATGACATCATAATCAACTACGTGACATATAGGATGACATCATAATCAAATGCGTCATTAATGACGTAGATAAGTTCGCTACGAAAGCTTACTTGATGCCGGACTAATTGTTTGAGCACACGTTTTACGCCTTTAATGTTTAATACACATGTTGTTGATTATGTTGATACTGATTTGCCATAGGCATCAACAACAACCAGTACCATTAGTATTAAAATATTCAACAGCTTACCCGTGGAGTTTTCTGCCAAATGATGGTCACCGAGGTCAGGGATCCAACACATGCAGAGTGTATTTGGAGTTACCTAGAGATCGGTTGGCCATAGCTAACACAGGATTCTCCCATTGTTTCCATTTAAAACATCGGTAAGAAATCTCCGGCAAGCAGCTGTGACCATAGTCGTGTGAGAGAAGCTGACATGTGATACTTTGAATACGGGCATGCAGCTAGCTGTGGATATAGTATAGTTACAATGAACACATGCACGACGTGATATCTTTATCAATATGTTAATTAAGACAGTGACCATGATCAAAATCAAATTACCTAAATCTCCCCAAGGTAGGCACATACGCACAAAAACAAAACTCCGTTTGGGGATATGCAATCAGGAGGATTGCCTTACACACTACTAGTATGTGCAGGTGATGATAGATCTTCATATTTACATGCAGCATTCAGCTAGTTCAATTCAGCACGTCAACTACTCTGTCTGATTTAGGGAAAATACGTCATATATATGGTAACAGTAACTCCGTTAAACTATTGAGAATTCACACGTGTTCCTCGCTTTCGTATATGCACATCACTGGTCCATGGCCTACTATGAAACCAATGCAGAGAGAACACAGTTGTTAGCTACAGTTCTGACATAAGTGGCAGTGTTAGTTCCGGATAGTAACATGTTTAAATCCATTTTGATACAGTTTGGGAAACACAACATATGCATGGATGTAAGACCATGGGGAAGGCAAGACTAGTATACTTCACTAAACTATATTACACACGGTGAATATACGCATCAGTTTGCGAACTGCCTCTACATATGCTAAATATAGCCCACATATTGAAACACTGAAATTAAAGATTAGCAAACTGAGCTACTTATTTCCGTGTCAATTATATCTGCCTAGAGTTGAAACACATTAGGCATATCGGTATGTAGACCATAATATAGCAATTGGCTGGCAAAATAGTAGCTGTATGTAGTGGTTTACATATTTACTATGTCAATGGGCATTTCGAAAACAAGCATGTTAGTACCTGATGTTATAAATGTGCGCTGGCAAATAGAGTGGCATAATTAAGCAGCAGACCTTTCAAAAACACACAAACCGATTGATAAATGTATGTATGCATGATTACTGTATTCTGGCTGTAGTAGTAGAAACATCATACAGATGCAATCAGTCCTTCTTCGCTTTTGCACACTGTGTCTTGTCAACAGCCGAAATCCCTTGCTTCATCATGTCCATTCTTGAAGTGTACCGAGTCATGTTTCTTGAGGTCACCCCGTAGCACGCTTAGCATATTTATGCATTGACGTCCTCTCCTGGCTTTGTATTTGCTGGCTCCGAGTAGGGCGAATTTTAAGACTCTCTGTGCGTGTGTCTCTTCCGAAATCCTTAGCACATGGCCGAACAAGGATCATGCTGGGCGACTTTAATAGACAGCAGCGACGTAGTACACATCTTGTATAGTGCATTGTTGGAAATTATGCTGTCCGGCCATCGGCGTCCAGTGATGGTGCATAGGTGTTTGCGGTGGCAGGCATCGAGTTGCGTTTGGAGCTGCCCAGCTGTTACAATTATGCAGCATCAAGGATACGTAGGTTGCATTGTATAAACGTAGATCTGTTATCAAGGGCATGTTTGTTTTACGAATCCATAGGTTCCAGAAGGACTGGAAATCTATGTGCTGTTGAGGAGCACAATTGGCCGCAGATTGGCTAGGAGCCAGGTGGCTTCTTCGACTTGGGTAGAATAATATGGGTGCCTTGACCCACAGCATCAATGGGGAGGTAGTGCTAAAAAAGCTGAATTCATTAGGTGCGTGATCGGGTTTGAGATAATGTCATTTGCATAGTTGAATAGTTCGTTGCACACGCCATCAGGTCCAGATGACGTCCATTGTTCAGTGCTCAACGTGCCTTCTCAACTCCCGCTGTGTTAATTGGTGTTAGTAACGGCCTGGGGTCTCTTGAGAAAGGGTGCAAGTGCTTATTACCGTTGTCAGTGAACTGTTCCTTGACCCATTCTCGAGTCGCTTCAGCTTTTCCCTGGTGAGTCCTGATAAAGTGTCCTTCAGAGTTGTGTACATCGAGTGGCGGTGTATAGTCGGTAACTTTCAGGGCTCGGACTGCCGGAAACATGTTGCGACAGTCATCCGCGTCAATGATTTCATCTGCTAGGGAGTCTGCCTGTTGAATAGCAAGATATTTTAAGCGTTCGCTAATGTGGCGCAGAATGTTATTGTGCAGTTTGGTGCGGTCTTCACTTTGGCCACTTTGATAAATGTGCAGTCGTAACGCTTTCTGATCCGCTGACAGTTTTACTACTGGAGGTCGTCAGTATACATAGTTTAGTTGTTTTTAAGAACACCTATGGCGCTCGTAGCTGCATACAGTGCATAGTTGGTAAGATCGCATCGTCCGAGAATGTCGAGCACAGTTTCTTGTTTAAAGACGGTTAGACATAATCAGAGTTGTCTGCGGATGTCAGCTCGCACTCCTTGATAACTTTGGTTCCCATCATGGTACTTACGGAGGGGGCTGGCGTGGAGGTGTCATCTTTCTCCCCACATAGGTGCATGTGCTCCAATATAATGACAGTTGAATGCATGCACTCCCCTCAGATGGCAACATACGAAATGAGAACAGATCTGATGGATACATTATGATTAACTATTTAAATTTGGTTACTGATGTGAAACGACTGCAACTAATTGAATGTATTGCGACTTAATGGAGGAATCAAGTTTTACGTATGTCCGCCCACACTTTGCCAGGGTAGGAATCGATCGATCCGTGAACTCTCTGACTACCAATTTTCTGAAGGTTATACAGGTAAGCTGTTGGACATTTTGAGACAAATTTAACTGGGTGCTGTTGCTGCCTAAGTTGTATATAACAAAGAACACATATTAGAATAATATAAGGTGTGGGGAGTTAGAATGGCACTGGCATTGTTAAATCGGCGCCAATTAGCATAGATTGTAAGAGATACTCAGCACTGTTAGACTCCAATTACAGAACTGTCACTAATGATAATAATGATTTAAATGTTGCTTCATAAATTCAAGTGATGGAAAGATAGTATAACTTGGTATTGCATGTTAATTGGTTCTGACTTAGAAACGTTGCATATATTGTGTATATGAATTGTAGTTCAGTAAATATGATACTCTATATGATAAAAGGAACAGAGCTTAAATCTTAAGCTTATCTTCTTAGTGGTACATAGGGTATGCTGCATGGATGGATATTTGGAGTGTCTACCATCTGGCAATCACCTCGGAATAACATACATGATGTTCTGTGTATTGGTTAGTATACAGCTACTGAACGTAGATCATAGTCTTCACTGGTTAATCAACGTGGGCCATATTGTTGACTAGTAGAAGGGTACACGGAAACAATGCATTACTTCTAGGATAACATCTATGGCAAGCCTTTCTAATTGCTAATTCAGGGAAGTGGTGGAAGTTAATTTGAACCTGAACGGCTGATAAACCATTTTACAGTTGACACGGAAGCAGACATTTAGCATCTCTCCAAGATTACAGGCATCTGATTGCATTAATGGTTCGTAGCTAATCCCTGGTAGATAAAGCTACTCTGATATACAACATAAGAAACGCAGGATAAACAACAGGCATGATGGCATGCTAATAGCTAGTCTAAAGCAACTTCGTCTATGTCCATGTTCCGGCTTTAAAAATGCATGCATACATGCAAACATGCATGCAATAATACACGAACTTTACATGAGCTGTTGTTTTGATTTGATTGTTTTGCATATAGTATTTGAGGAGCACGATTTCAATATAGTGGCATAGCATAACCGAACGTCGCAGTCCGCGTTTATTGTCACACGCGTGGTTACAATAGAGAGCAATGCTCGCAGTTTTGGGAATATCCCAGATTTAATGTATTTTAGCAGTAATACTTCCACTGCAATCGATGGATTCCGTAAGAATCATGCATCATCAATTATTGTAAACGGCTACTTTGATCGAGTTCCAATATCTGTTGAGAGGGATGCTCTACTTAATGAATCTGAGTTTGCTCTTAATATCTAGTTTGCTTTAGTTGGGAGAGTCCACACACAGTGTGCCAAACGAGCCGGCCACGATAGTAAATCACCTATTATGTATAATTATCAATTTGCCAGTGGAATAACTTCAATTATTCAGCAGGATCTTCAGTACATAGTCTAAAACGTGTTCAAGAAATCGAAATGTTGTTCCATTTCACTTGAATGGGGTAAAAGACAATGTCGATACAAATAGGATGAGTCTAATTGATGTAAGAGTGCGCCTTTGTAGAGAAATGATACAAGGCAACCACATGTTGAAATACGTGCATAATTAGTATGAAACCATAGAGGTGCAGCATACAATAACATCACTATTTTACAATAAAATTGAATTAGTGAAGGGAATATGTTGATTCCACAGAAAAGTGTTTATTAAACACGAATCACCCATTTCTAGGTAAGCTCCATCCACATCCACGTATGTTGCAATCTATGTGCAACTTGTATACCTGTGTTCATAGAGAATAAAAATCATGGTAACAATACAGGTAAGATGCTGATTATTTTGAAACTAATTTGTCTGCGGCTGCTGCTGCAAATAGCAGCAACGACTCCCACTCAACTCCGTTTCAAATTATATAACATAATGTGTAGTACATGGTAAAAATAGTACATATTCTTGATGGACTTTTCATTTCGCTTATGAAGGCAGCCATTTGAGGGACAGATTGTGCCATTCTATTCGCTGTGGTTCCGTAATTTGTCATTTGGCTCCCTCCACAACAAAAACAACCAAGCGCCAATTATGTGTGGATATATTGTGATCCGTTCATGAGAGAATAGGTATGCGGATCGTTAGTATGCCTCGGAGGGCATTGCGGCAGTGTTGAGGTAGTAATTAGGCTAGTGTGGGAATTCAGCAATCAAAGTGTTAAGCGTCGAAACAGAGCAAGTAATACACGGGTCGTTCGTAGCAAAGCTATTCACATTGCTAGCCAATGCTGTTTTCAAAAATAAATATAAGTATTTAATATTTCAAAAATTACCAGTCTGAAAATATTTCATTATAATAGAAATCTGTTCCGTTGCATTGCTTTATCTAGGCCATGGGGATATTAACACTTTAACGTTCGCAAATCATTAACACAAACATTCTTATGATTTAGGAAGGGATATTTTTACGTCAGCTAATGTGACGTATTTGGTTTTGAAGGCATACACTTGAGTGACAACTCGGATCCGTCACTTTCTGCCCTAGGCGGATACTTATTCTGGCAGATTAGTACACACTATTGGCATTGCAAGTCTCCTATGTCATAACGCATTTGCCCCTATTTGCCACTGTATAAATCACATATATCCCATATGTGGGTTATCATCCATACGTTCCCGCTGAAACGTATCTTTCAAGAATGTCATGTTCAAGCTAGCAATCAGCGAGTGACTCAGATAGGGCATTAGCGATTACTACGCCCGGAAAATGATCGATATGTGTAATACGATTTACTATCGGCATCTCCAGAGAGGATATGTGGATTACGCAATATGGAATTGCTGCCATCATCCCGGTAGTTATTATCTTGATGTAACAACATAATCGTAAAGGCATTGTTATTGTAATGTACTCAGCAGGAATTCTCGATCCTAATCCAGGCAATATGACTAACGCCATGGCATCGAGTCTGAGAATCATCTCTGCATACTAAGGAAACATTTACGCAATTGACCCGATATTCTCAATAGGGGCATACCTCAGTTTCAAAGCAGCCATACAGATAAGTTGCTGAATAGTATGCAACACATTCAATCAGAAGTCGTTGCTGCCATATCACCTGGTTTCAAAATGTGTGCTATGCCATTGCTTTCATTGTAAATGATACATCGTTTTTAGTCTCTCTGTTCCAAAAGATTAATGACACCGAGGTTATCTCCCTAGAGAGTTAGTCTTTGATTCGGGGATGCATCTTCTTGTCACGATGTATGTTTCATGGCGCAATTCATTCTAGGTTTACTCAAGTTGTGTCAGTATCGTGTTATCATACTGGCAATGAAATTAGCTGCTTTGTTTACTGCCAAAATGATGAGGATCATGATGGTGATGGTGGTGGTGGTAGGGTGGTGGTGGTTGGGGTGGTGGCGGCACTGGTGTGTGTGTGTGTGCGTATGCGGTGCTTGTGTTGGTGTTGCTGTTGGTGGAGTAGGTGGTTGTGGTGGCTGTAGTGTTCGTGGTGTCGGTACTGTCTGCGGCGGCGACGGTGCCAGTGTCGGTGGTGGCTGCGGTAGCGGCAACGATGGCGACGATGGTGACGATGACGACGGCTACGACGACGTTGATGATGATGATGATGATGTTGGCAATATACGTAGTAGTGTTATTCCATAGTTTATTATAATTATTGGTAAATATTGTACATGTGTTTTACTCACAAAGTGACCTAAGTATCTAATGTATCTAGAGTAGGATTAAGATGTAACCTCTGGCTGATTGATCTGCTCTGCTAAGTAATTTGTCTCGGATTAAATTGTGTCAAAATGTTGGTGGCGACGTGATCGCATTTAGATCCATATTGAGGCATATGTGCGGCCTCTTCTTCCAAGACTAATGCGCACAAGTCATTCCTGTAAATAAATAACCGGATTGTTTACAAGCTCCTCTCAGGAGCGTATATATTTGACGGCAAGTGGTCCGCAATAACAACATTTACAATTTAGGAATCGTCGCTCCTGAGAGGAGCTTGTAGACAATCCGGTTATTTATTTACAGGAATATATATATATATATGTATATATATATATATATATATATATATATATATATATATATATATATATATATATATATATATATATATATATATATATATATATATATATATAAAAAAATATATATATATATATATATATATATATATATATATATATATATATATATATATATATATATATATATATATATATATATATGTGTACGAAGGAAATACGAGTGAACCTGATGGTCTGGCACGCGCCACGGCAATTTGATTAGTTACTTCTAAATGGGCAAGACTCATCTCCTCATATCATTTGTGTAGAACCATTGTTTCGGAGCCAAATGGGCAAAATATTCCCTGGCACATTGTCAATAGAATATGTTCCGTTCAATCACGCAAATGGGCGGTGGCTTGTATGACAAATGGTTTTGGAAGTCGTTCAATTTAACCCGTTCTCGCTTACTAACAGCTATGACTATGAACTGTAACATATACACAATGGCTTTGAGAATTAGAAGGCGATCGCCAAACCGACGAGTACACAACACGTCGGGCATATGAAATGTGGGGATAACAACGCGAGTGTCTTTCTGAACGGAGTGATAACGGCAAATGCATTGTTACGCCACAGAGTTTTGTTAAACACGAGCATTTCTTAGCGCGTTTCTCGCTATGACAGTATGTCATTTATTAATGGATAACTGTAGAACGGAACACATCTCTAACCGCACGAGGAACGGTCTATTTAGAGTGATGTCTATCCACGGTGATGCAGTACCCGTCTATATCTATAGCATTGTCTATTATAACCATTTCTAGTCATTCTTCCCATTTCTAACTAAGATCAGCCAAATGTTAACACGTGTTGGATTCAATCTTAACCATTGAAAACTGAATTCCCAGAATCTAAGTTTCATGTAGATGGATCACTAAATAACTAGTGATTTTTGTAATTGAAAATATGGGAACGCTATCAATACAGGCACCCAGTCTCTCAGTCAAACATATGACGCCATAATCAACTACTTCGCAGATAGGCTGACCCCATAGTCGATTATGTAAAGAATGCCGCGATTTAGTCCATCATAAACGTGTAATAGTAAGTCACGTTGTACGAATTTGTATCTCTTCAGTCTTTAATATTTAATAAGCATTCTGTTGAATATTTTAAAATTAATATGTCTGCCCATGGGCGATCGATTGCTCACAACATGGCCAAAGCGTGCTCGGAGTTTAGCTAGTGAGGGGCGGGGCATAGCTAAAACTGGATTCCTGCATTATGCTACAGTATATGTATGTACACTCACTTGGTTTTCTGTCATTACACATTGTTGGTTAGTAACTCAAACAAATGTTACAACAAGAACATATTATAACAGCTATCTATATATTGACTATTCGTGAACCGACCATCTAATAAAGAGATCCATTTCTAGCTATGCCCCACCCATTTTCTAGCTCAGTTCCACCCACGTTTTTCACGTGTTGGAATGGATTTTCAGAATCCCATTTTCAAGGTAACTATACAGGTAAGCACGTAGAATAGTTTGAAACTAGTTTGACTGGGTGATGTTGCTGTGTATGGATGCAATAGTGCTCAGTCAAATTAATTTCAAAATATTTAACAAACTGTTGATTATCTTGTATGATATACAGTTCGTACGACGGAGATAGAAATATGCGTTATGATTTTAGCTCAACCGATATGTGGCGTAATTTATTCTGACGTCATATTCGTGAGTGACAAATCGGATTCATCCATAGCAGATCCATACAGACCCATAACAGCGTGATCAGTCCTCTATTTAAATTGTGATGATTCGCGCAAACGCTATGCCAACTAACACCTGATATCGCACACGTTGTGCACACTATATGGATTCATGTCTATTAATAATAATTAGCTACATCGCGGATAATTGGTACATATCCCAGTCAAATTAGTTTCAAAATAGTCAACGTAATTTGTATTAATTTATAAATTCACCAATTCTATGGATCGTTTGCATTTCTTGACATATCTCTGCCATTTTTATTGTGACGTCACATTACAAGTGGAGTCTTCACGCATGCTTTGTTCTAATTATGTTGTCCCTATTGCACACATTATTGAGAAGCATTCTTGCAAAGGATTCTCTGCAATGTCATGGGCTACAGTAAAGCAAAACTAGCTTCACACATACTGTTGAACGTAATTTGATATGTTAAGCCGCCAATGCCTTCCAAATAAATTGTGTTCAACATATTCAACATATCCTTCTTTTCTTACATGGTGTTTAAAATCGTACTAACTAAAATGTTTATGTTTTCAGCTGTGTAAGATTTTTAAGTTATTTATGAGCTGTATTGTATTCGGTGTACTTAAAGAATATTCTAAGAATGTCAGCTCAGAACATAGAACTGCCGGCGAGGTCAGCCAGCTGTCACCTCCAGGCTCCTTAGATTCAGATAGCGGCACGAAAGCGGCTTATTGCTCGTTTGATCAACACTTTGTTATCGCCATGGAAAGGGTATTAAGAAAATCCAATCTCACATCAAACGTCTTACTAGGGCTGAAAAAAAATGTATGATTGGTCGTACAAGATTGTATTATGCAAGACTGTCTGCATCTAGGAATTAGGATTACACTTCTTCAATGAGCCACTATAATATTAAAATAGTGTATTTTAAAGGAAAAGATGTAAATGTATACAATGTGTGATGTCTCAGTTGGAGATACAATTGGGGAATCCATTTTTAGCTATGCTCCACCCATCTGTAGCTAAGTTCCACCCACACTTCTCCCATGTTGGGATGGATCGGTCCCTGAATTCTCCGACTCCAGAAAACTATACAGGTAAGCTGTTAAATAGTGTGAAACTAATTTGGCTGGATGCTGTTGCTGCATATATTTAAACAGAATGCGTGTGTAATAGTAAAGGCATATACAATTCGTAGACCAACGCTTAGTCCATCATCAATTAAGCGTTCATGACGAACTTACTTACGTCATGCATAATGCCCTTGATTATCACGTCAGCCCACAAGTCAATTAGTCGGTTATGCCAGCATATGATTGATGACTAAACTGGAATCTCCCATTCATAGATACGACGGATATGCCTCTTATTTCCATATGCACAGTAGGCTTACATATCCAGATAGATATAAACACAAATCATGCATACATATGACCTCTGTGTGAGGTGTGTAATGGTATGGGGTATATATTAAACAAGTGCATTAGTAGAATACATATTGTAGCTTAGTATTCAAATGTGTCCAGCTCAATATCGTTGTGAACCGTGCCATTTCACTCATGAAGGCAATATCTTGAAACAATTTTACAGGCTTACGTCGGGTGTTTAAGAGCTGGATTGATACGGAAGCTATGTAAACCAGAGCATCTCATTGGGCACGCACGCCATTCATGAAACGCATTTCCTTAAAACAAACAATGTTGGGAATAGTCAGGTGAATGTAAAAGTATAACCAACACAATCTCTTACATTTATACCAGTTTGCTTAACATCGTAGGCGGCAATGTGCCCACTCCTAGTCGAATGTTGACTGCATTTGTCATCAGCGTTCCCTAGCATCGGCTGCTATGAGCCTAGTGTACGCCTGTTGATCCTGCGCAGTCTGGCGTGTTACAATGTGTATCCATTGTAATCTGCCATTTGCTCTTGCACAATGTTCGTTTATTTTGCCTAGCATTGAGTCTTTACCTATGCCGTTGTGTCTCTTAATCTACACACCTTATTTTATCATTCGTTCATCGGTGGTTTGAATGAGTTGTATCATTTGTTTTCATATGCTAGAATATCTCACCATTTGCTTCATTTATATTGCGTTGGTTGCTGACATGTTCTAATCAATGTATGTGCCTTTGATGAATAGTTATGCCATTGCAAGCAGGACTGGGCACATTAGCATATAGTACATTACTCATATCGGTGCCATCGATGTATAGTCCAAGTTTACTCTATGATGAATTAGACACCTGAAATATCTTAGACATGCTTGGAGATAGAACGTATTTTTGGCATGCACCCTATTCCATTTCTGATGGTGACGATCGAGTTCTTCAATGGCAGTCTGCTCACATTAAAGATTGGGAATACGCCTGGTCATCCAGTAATTCATTGTCGAGAGTCTCTGAGATTATTGTCCGCTATTAACCGTTAAAATGTATCTGAGTAACCTATATGCTTTTTAGCATGGGTATAGATATGCAGACGCTGGTTCGTATTGCGCGTTGCCACATTTCTCATCCAGTAACCTACTTATTGATGGCCAAGCAGTTGTATGGCATTAGCAGTATCAATCGACCTACCCGTTATAATGCCAGGGAAATGTATAAGATTGTATGTGTATGTACAATCTGTCCCAAGCCGTGGCCTGATCAGCCCTTGTGTAATGCAACATACTGACCCTGCAGACTTCTCTCAGGAGTGACGATACCTAACTTGCAAATGTTGTTGTTGTGGACCATTGGAGCTGTCGCCAAATATGACGAATACATATTTTTACAAAGGGAATGAGAGTGAACCTGACGGTCTGTCACGCACCATGACAATTTGATTTTTTTACTTCTAAATGGCCAAGACTTCTCTCCGCAGATCAGTTGTGTAGAAACATTGTTTCCGAGCCAAATGGGCAACAGATTCCCTGGCATATTGTCAATAGAATGTGTTCCGTTCGATCACACAAATGAGCGGTGGCTTGTCTGACTAGTGGTTTTGGAACTCGTTCAATGTATCCTATTCTCGCTTAGTGGCAACTATGTCTATGAGCTGTAGCATACACACGATGCCTTTGAGCATGGACCTTTCCGGTGTATCCACTCGTTATATGACGTCATAATCAAATGCGTGACGTGTAGGATGGCGTCAGGACCAATTACTACAGGACTGATCTGATTTTGTCCGTCTTAAAAGCGTAATAATTGGACAAGTTGTACGAATTGTATGTCTTAACTATTTAACAACGATTATGTTGAATATGTTGAAACTAATTTGACTGGGCGCTGTTCAACAGCTTACCAGTATAGGCGTCTCATAATTGTTGGTCAGGGAGTTCAGGGATCGATCGATCCCAACACGAGCAAGGTTTCGCTGGAGCTTAGATCGAGCTAGGTGGTGATTGGCTAACACTGGAAAGGTCCCTTAGAAGAACATCAGCAAACTGACGAGCACACGTGTCGGATTTATGACATGTGTGAAATAACAATGTGTGTGTTTTAGTGAATGGAGTGATATCGGCAATCGCATTGCTACGCTACAGAGTTAGGTTAAACACTCGCATTTCTTTAGTGAGTTTCTCGCTATGGCAGGATGTAATGTATTAATATAACTTTAGAATGGAACACATCCCTGCTACCCGAGGAACCGTCTATTTAGAGTGATGCCCATGCATGGTGATACAGTACCCGTCTCTAGCAATACATAGCATTGCTTATTATACAAATGTCTAACCATTTCGTCGAGCTAATATCAGCAAAATGTGTACAGGTGTTGGATTCAATTTGAAACATTGATTCCTGAACTCCAAGAATCTATGTGTCAAGGTATATAAACAGGTACGCTGTTGAATATTTTGACACTTTTCTGACTGTGGCTGTTGCTGCCAAAATATGTAATACAATGTGTAGTAAATTGCAAATTCGCAAATGACATACAATGTATACGCATTCATGACTGACTTTGTGTATTTTCTGGAAGAGATACATGATTTTGATTGTGACGAGACCGTATTTTTTATGGCCAATTCCAACATGACTTCGTGCGTACGTGGCCTTTTAAGATAAATTCATTATGAAAAGTGTGCTATAAAAGCAGCAGGCAAACGTGAGCATAGTTAACTCCCTACATGAAATAGCGCAAGATGAAAGTCGGCAGTGACGTAAATGTACTCACTATAATCATATTTTTATTGCTTGGGATCAGTACGACAAGAAATCTAATTTCTCTCGAGATAAGTGACTTTGTACACACAGTGCTGCTACGTAAATGTGAGCACTTAATATGTCACACGGTATATGCATTTTGAGGTCGATGCAATCAAAAAACTATTTTACAATGACATATTCCCAAGTAATGTATGTGCTAAAAGAAGGCACTTTCACAAAATTGGTTAACTCTGAAACAAGGACACAGGCACACTCTTAGCAGCGGTGGTCTTATTCATTGCATAGGAGCAGGACAATGATTTACCCAATGGTGCGGAATAGCATTTTAGCTACGGCTATAGATTAATATGAACACCCCACCCCACGATATCCAATTAGAAATATCATTGGATATGTTTAGCTTATATCGATCTATTTGTACACAGGTGATTATCTCGTCGCTACCTGTGCGGATTGCGTTATGCTGTGCGACGTTGCATGGCGATGTGGTTATTACTAGCATATATTGAACCAGAAGGACAATTGCATTAAGCTGAAGCGACACTCAGACATGTTCCTGTAGATACCATATAGTCCGGATAACAATAACATGCTTGCATCGACCATAGACGAATGAGAACACGTCACTTATGCCATTTTATCATTACTGTTATCTCTCTAAACGTAGATTGCCCTGCTTTATATGGATGCTGTTTAATTCATGGGCCCCTTCATCTGTTACATTCGCCCAAATATTAGTTTCCAATCCGTAATTGTTTTCCTTTATGATGCTCTTAACAGTCAACAGTCTTATTATATTTCGATTCACATCTTAGGTCGCGGTATGACAACATTCACCAACATAGTGTAAATTATCTAACAACAAAAAACATGCGTGTATGTTTTGTTCCAATTATGTTGTCCCTATTGCACAAAGTAGTGAGACGCATTATTGTAAATGATTTTCTGCAATGGCATGGCCTACAGTAAAGCTAAAATATCTTAACGCTTACTGTTGCATATTTGGAACATAAATGGATTGCCGAAGCCAGCAATATTTTCCAATCAACTTATGCTCAATATATTCAACAGACCAGTTCTAGCATCGTGTTTATAATTGTACAAACTAACAGGTGTCTGCTTATGTTTTGTAAGATTTTAAACTTATTTATCAGCTGCACTATATTCAGTGCATTTGAAGAATAGTCCAATAATTTCAGCTCAGAACACTGAACTGTCATCGAGATGAGTCAAACACCAGGCGTTGATTCAGATAGCGGTACAAGAATCGGTTTATTGCTCCTTTGATCGGCACTCTGTTATCGCTATAGTAAACTCAATCTGGCATCAAAGGTCTTACTGTGGCTGAGAAAATATATGCGTTGCCGCGCACGGTTGTATGCGGCACGACTTTCACCATCTATGAATTAGGATTACACTTCCTCAATGAGACACTTCCTAGCTGTTTCTATTTAATATTACAGTCGTTTACATAATTAAAATAATCAAATGTATGTAGTTTGGAATGTCTCAGTTGCAGATACAATTGAGGAATCCAACTGTATCTATTTCCCATCGATCTTTAGATATTCTCCATCCACACTTCGCCCGTGTAGTGATCGATTGATCGCTGAACTCCGTGGCTATCAATTTCTAGAAAATTATACAGGTAGGCTGGTGAATATTTTGTAACTAATTTGAATGGACGCTGTTGCTGCCAGTTTTCAACAGAATGTTTATTTAATCGTAAAGGCATACAATTCGTAGAGCAACGCTTACTCTTTCAGTAAGCCAGCGTTCGTGACGAACGTAGTCTCATCATTCATGGCATAATTGATAATCACGTCAACACACACGTCATCCACTTGGTTATGACGTCATGAGAGTGATGGGTTGACTGGCATCTTCCATTCATAGATTAGACGAATATGGCTTTTATTTCCATATACATAATATGCTTATATATTCAGATATATACACACAGCATGCACACATTTAAGCTCTGTCTCAGGTGTGTAATGCATGGTATCTATCAAATAGGTGCATTACTGGAATCCATATTGCAGCTTAGTATTCAAATGGGTTTAGCTCAGTAAAGTTGTGAACAGTGTTATTGCACTAATGATAAGTCAATATCTTTTTAAAAAAAAGTCATTAAAACAAAATCAAGGTGAATATATAAGTATAACTAAAATAATCTCTACAGTGTATGCCATTGTGCTGAACATCGTGGGCGCTTCTGTGCCCACTCATAGTCGAATGTTGACTACGATGATTTTAACACTTCCCTATCATCAGCTCCTATGCCCCTAGCTTAAGCTTGTGGACCTGTCCAGTCTGGCGAATTACATTTTTGTATCCATTGCAATCTGCTTTTTTCTCTTAGCCACTTTAAATGTATTTTACCTTGCATTGCGTCTTTATCTATGCCATTGTGTCTCGCAATCTACCGACATTATTTTTTACTTGCTTCGGTGGTTTGAATGCGTTGTGTCATTCGTTGTCATATGATAGACTATTTCATAATTGTTTTCATTTGCATTGCATTGGTTGCTGACATATCCAAATCAATGTAATTCACTTCGGTGAATGGTTATCTCTTTGCAATCAGGATTGTGCCCACCAGCGTATGCTAAATTACCCATATCAGTATCACCAATATTTTGTCCCAAGCCATGGATCTCTTTAAGATCAATTAGCTACCTGAAATATCTTAAATATGACTGGACACTAATTGAGTATCAGCAGCACAGGATAGAGTTCCGCAAGTACAGTTAATGGTCGTCTGGTCCCAATATAGATTGGCAATAAGACTGGCCATCGATTGATCATCCACTAACTAATGGTCGAACGTTTCTGAGATTCTCGACCACCATTAACTGGTAAAAATGCTCTGCCTGACCCACATGATTATTCGTGTGTCTATAGATATGCAAAGGTGATTCATATGACGACATTCTTATTTTCTCCCGAAGACTCAAATATTTCTAAGTAAAATTACAAATAACAAACCAAATTTGGTTCACCATAAATGTATGTCTAAAACCCGGAACATTGGTGACGATGTTTTAAGTGAATTATTCGAATCTCGCTTCTATCTCATAGATAACCGTTACTGAGTGTCATTTAATAAATGTGTGCGTGTGTATGTGCGCAGAAATTAGAGGGTAAAAGAGGACGATAGAACTGATAGTAATGGTGTCCATCAAATTAAGAATGCAATGAGCAGCCTTGGTGTGTATCTTCGAACAACACTATTACGTTGCTGATGTCGGTAAATGTCGCCCAGCAAAGATGGTCCATATCTGGCCATGTACTAAGGATACCAGCGGACATACCCACACATAGAGCATTGGAATTCGCCAACCACGGAGTCAGCAAATGCCAAGCCAGTGAGAGGACGGTATTGCACAAATCTGCTAAGCATGCTACGAGGTGACCTCAAGAAATCAGGACTCGGTACACTCAAGTCAAGAATGGACCTGAGGAAACTTAGGATTTCGGCCGAGGACAAGCCACGTCGGGTACACGGGAAGAAGGGCGGATTGCAGATGTATGATGTGTCTACTACTACAGCTGCAGAATACAGTAATCACACACCATATATACCACACTAGTAATACAGAATGCTCCTCTGTATTCACATAACGCCAATGAGGTGAAACGTCCTGACATGCAATCTGCTCTACATGAAATACAATATTTCAACACATGATCGATTTCATGATACTAGATTCACCCATTAACCCGTGAACACCTTTTATTCTAGTTATGCAACCTACTGACAGCATGCCTGGTTACGTGGATGCTATCAGAAAACACTTCATTTATCATTAAAATTCAGATTCTCAATTGCCAAAAGATTTTTGATGAAGAAACCTCGATTACATACTCGTGTATCTGTCTTAGCTACTGCTTTAAATATGAATGCCACTTCTTCCTTAACCCTTACCACTTTGATGTTAATATGTTATATTTTACTGTGCCAATAGCAAGGAAACTGGTGTATATTTGTCAACAATTTTGGTGGACGATGTTGCTATCTACGACAGCACCATCTTCCACCAAATTTGTTGAAAAATGAACACCAGTTCATCTTTTATTTTAATTTGAAAAGCAAGAATTGTACACATGGTGTGGTAAGGGATAAGTTTGTCCTATCGTTGTTAACGCAGTTTACTGGGCAGATACTGGGTCAATACCGGGTCAATGGGACCAAGTATATTGTATTGCCATGGCGCGGTGACCTGCGTTATCAGGGTGCATCTATTAGCGTGATTAACACATTCTTCAACTGCAACCCTAGTAATTTTATAAACATAACCGGCATGATTTAATTCTCAAATTAGCGAGCATGTGTGTTGCTATGTCTCCATTACAACACTGGTTCAATCTAGTTCAATCTGGTGTGTCATTGTAGCCTAACTAACTTATGTGGGAAATCTGGCTTCTTGTCATATTAGTTTTAAAATATCAATGCATATGCCATAGACTCTTTTTCATGTGGGAGAGTAAATTAGATCAGTGATCTACCGTGTTCAACAATGCAACATATTCTCTGAATATGTTCCACATCTTGAGATGACTATTGAAAAATCAGCAGTCTTAAACACCTACCTCTATTTGCTCCAAATGGATAGATATGTATCAAGGATTTGTGATAGCGTATGCTTGATTACGGATGGTGAGTATTTTGTGCTGAGTTGGTGATGGTTCATTTCAATACGTAGTGCAAGAAAGATGAGATGAATATAAGTATGGATAGGACTATTGCAATGCCAACACTTGGTGATTCCAGATAGAGTACTACATTTCGAGGTGAAATTGCGTGGGTGGGTGGGGGTTTAAGTCTGTGATAGAATTGCTGTGGAACCGATCAGGAGATTCTTTCATCTTACTATAAATCTAGTATGTCCTCGTGTTGCAGTTGCTTTCTATCGAGTTACACCCTGACCCACCCCATAACCGCCTATGGAACAGTAACGAGTTTGTGAAATTAACAAGAAGCTGTTATTCCATGCAGTCCGAATTTGAATCTATGGGAAAATGCGAATTATTTTGGATCCGGATAAATGGCAACACTCTGGAGACCGTAAGAGGTTTACATAACACGCAATTATAGTTATATCCCCTCTCCCGACCTTCTGGATCTAATTGCATTACAGAGAATGGCCTACTGCCACATTACTCATAAATGCTAAGGTTATTGGCAAGCAAGGTCCGATAACGCGTGCTACTGGGCCGATACTGACACAATACTTGGCCAATATGCCCGTTGTTGACCCAGTTTATGCCCGATAATCTGCGTGATCAGTTAGAATGATGGGACTGTGAATAACACCTAGTCACCGATTCTGTTAAGACTTCCAGCATACTAACAATGCATTATTGAAGGCGCGTATAACCGTTACTTTCTCCTCCGAGCCTACCCCATTGGTTCATAGAAAAATCGTCTTACGCCGATGTATTATTCATGGCGCAATTCTTACTAGGGTATTCTAGTACTGTCCCAGTAGTGTTATTAGTCTTCAAATACAATTGGCTGACTGCGTCTTCGGTTACCATTATTGATGTTGAGTTTTTGCCAATATTATGAAAGTTCGCATATAACGCAAAGAATGTCTTAGGAAATCGCACTATTTTTTGTATTGCGAATCACAACTAGCACAACACCACCCATTCGCATGTCAGTCAGACAGGCAAATGGCCAGTGGTGTGTTTATGCATTCGGCCGTTCGATATGTCTTTCCGCTAGTCAATCGACTAGTTAATCAGCCAGTTGACTACTCTGTCAGTCAGTCTGTCGGTTGATCAGTTGATCAGTTGAACAACCAACCATTCGATCAGTCAGTCGGTCGTTTGATCGTTTAGTTGGTCAATCTATCTGTTGGTCGATCGGCCAGTTAGCCGGTCGATCAGTCGGTGTGTCTGTCATTCGGTCAGACAGTCAGTTCGAAATTGAATCTATGGGGAAATGCGGATTAGCTTGGAGCTGGCTAAATGCCAACACTCTGGAGCCTTTAAGATGCGAATACTTTTCGAGGTGGTAAGGGAGGTTTCATTCTGTGATACAATTGCTGGGTAATCGATCAGGAGATACTTTTCTCTTAATATAAATCTCGTATTTCGTCGTGTTGCAGCTGCTTCCTATCGAGTTACACCACACCCCATAACTGCCTATAGAAAGAGGTTGTGAAGTTAAGAAGAAGCTATTATTCAATGCAGGTCGAAATTGACTCTATGGGAAAATGACAGTTATCTTGGATCTGGCTAAATACCAACACCCTGGAGACCGTAAGATGGTTACATAATACCTACGTTTTGCCATATCCCCCTCCCGATCTTATCAATGTAAATACGAGAGGCAGAATGGACTACTGCAACATTAATCAGAAATGCTAAATATATTGGCAAGTAAGCTCTGCTATTGTGTGCTACTGGGCCGATACTGACACAATACCTGCCGAATATGCCAGTTATTGACCTAATACCGGCCCAATAACATGCGTTATCAGTTAACATGATAGAAATATGAATACATCCATGTCGCCGACTCTCTTAATATACTACTTATGCATTAATGAAGGCGCACATAACCGTCACTTTCTCCTCCGAGACTAGGCCATTTATTGTTGGACGAATCGTCTTATGTCAATGTTGTAGTCATGGCGTAATTCATACCAGGATAGTCTAGTGTTGTCCTAGTAATGTTATCATTCTTTGCATATTGCTGACTGACTGCGGATTCGGTTAACATAGTTTATGTTAAGTTTTCGTTAGTATTATGAAAGAACGTATGTAACGCAAACCCACAGAATGTGTAAGGGGAACCATAATAGTGTGTGTTGCGAATCAAAAGTAGCACAAATTGTTTGTCAGTCGGACAATCAAATGACTAGTGGTTTGTTTATGCATTCAGTCGTTCGTTGGTCAGTCTGTCGATCAGTCATTTGGTCATTCTGTCAGTCAGTCGGTTGGTAGATCAGCCGATCAGTCAGCCAGTCAGTTAGCTAATCAGCCAGTCAGCTGATCAGTCAGTTGGTCGATCTATCAGTTGTCGATCGGTCAGTAAGGCAGCCTATGAGACGGTGTGTCTGTCAGTCGGTCATTTGGTCAGTCAGTTGGTTGGTTGATCAGGCAGACACTCCGGCTGTCGGTCGGTCAGTCGCTCTGTTTATGGTCTGTCGGTTTGTTGTTTACTCGACCAGTCAGTTGGTCAGTCTGGTGATGTGTGGTCTGGCAGTAGGGCGATCGGCCAGCTATTCGAACAGGCTGCGTGTTGGTCAGCCAGTTGGCTAATCTATCAGTCACTCGGTCAGTCAGTCGGTGTGTTGATCAATCGTTGATCGCCATGGCTAAGCGGATCAAAACTTCCCACTATATCGGTATTGAGGGATGTCCATTTGCAGGTCCAGCGAAGAGTATCTTTGAACGGTTACCACTGGAATGGCTGGTTCGATAATAGTCAGTTGTTCCAGTTGTAACCTTTCTAAAACAGTATTCTATTGGCATAGGTATTGACATTCATTAAGAACAGTGCTTGCTAATTTTGATAAAATTTCACAATTACATGTTTTATAAATTCAGAATTTGTCATCAAAGATCTTACTGCGGCTGCGGACAATTCGGTCAAGGATGAGTATTCCTAGCATTTTGCGCCTATGGAGTGAAATTACAGTTTGTGAATAAAAAATACGTATCTTACTCTGCACAATATAAACAATATGCACACAGTTCACAAATGAAATTCGCAGAGCGCTTCATATACCCAGATATACTTTCTACACACACATACTAACTTGAACTGATATGTGTAATGCTATCTTTTGAAATTTCTATAGCTGTATTACATGGATCTTTCTAATGTATCCATTAAGCATAAGACGTAATAATCAGCTACCTTACCTGTAGGGTGACGTCATAATCAAGTATGTCATGAATGACGTAGCTAAGTTCGTCAGGAATTGTCGACAGACCAAGTGTTGATGTACGAATTGTATTTCTTTACCATTTAATAAGCATGCTGTTGAATACTAATTTGACTGGGCGCTGTTGCTGGCATAGTCAACAGGTTACGGGTATAGTTTTCTGAAAACAGATACTCAGGGAGGCCATAAATCGATTGATCCCATCCCAGGCGAAGCTATGAACAATTGCATTATACAAATAGAGAGATGGGATCTGTCACTCCCGCAGATGGTGTTATAATCAAATAAATATCGTCTTAGCTGCCGCCACAGTGGACCTTTCCGGTTTTAGCTATGCCCCGCTCATATCTAGCTAAGCTCCACCCACACCTCGTGCGTGTTGGGATCGATCGATCTCTGAACATCCTGGCTATCAATTAAAAAACACTACACATTTAAGCTGTGGAATATTTTGAAACCAATTTGACTGGGTGCTGCTGCTGCGTAAGGCAGCAACAGCGCCCGGTCAAATTAGTTTCAAAGTAGTCAACAACATGTTTATAAAATAGCAAAGAATTACAAAGACATACAATTCATACAACGTGTCGGGGAATTTGAGATTTAGTGACGGTCTGTATGGAACCCTTTGTGACATAATGATTGTGACGCCATCATGCACGCGCTTGGCCGATGATGGGGTCATACGAGGCCAGATGATGGAAAGTCGAATTAATGTATTTTTTATTTATAATTCTTTACACCTTCTGTTGAAGATGTCGTAACTAATTTGACTGGGACGTGTTGCTGACATATGTTTCAAAATATGCATCATACATGTATAGTTATTTACCTGCGAATTCAGGTTTCAGAATTTCAAATGCTTTCCAACACGCGTTATAAGTTACCAAAACGTGGTGCTTGGCTAGACAAGTGTGAGCTATAGCTAGAGATTGATCCTTCCATTACGTTAATAGCTTACAACACATATTCTCTTCTTTAGCATATTTCCGGGCCGTAAGTAAATATGAAAGGGAATTTACGTAATACAGATTTCCTATTAGCCACTACTCTATATTGCATTAAGTAGTTATACTGTTGGCAATAGTCAAAGAGCATTCGTTTCCTCAAAACAATCATCCAATGCCTCCATTAGCCTGTCGTCCTAGTGATGCTTAACCAAGCATGTTATGGCTCTTTACAGGGAAAAAGCACTGCAGCTAAAGTTGCGGGATAGAAATCACATTCATCCATACAGGTCAACTTCTTTGCATTGCTTCGTGTTGCATCCGTGTGATTACGTAAAAGGGTGTGAAAAATATCAACCGCATACCATAGACAATAAGATATAAGAAATCTGTGTTTGAAATAGTTTACCATATAGTCAATTTTCCTTCTCAATACCCACGTAAATAGAAAATGTGTTTCATTTGCTTATTTGCTATGAAAATACGACACTAGAGTTACAATACCATAATGGCAATCTGTGTTTTAGTATACGTTTGCATAAAACCCTCTCACGCAAAATGAGTGATTGGGAGATTAACGACCCTATCTAATATTGACAAATGAGTTTTTAATCCAAGCTCAAACGCCATTGGTGTTTTAATAATTGAGACAGATGGTGAGAGCAGGCGCATGTGTTGCTACCACCTGCTGTTATCAGATGTGCTGCCATTCTCGGCGTTTTTGTTGTCGGCTGCCACATAGTAAAGACACGATAGTCGTACATCCGGAGGGAATCTGCTAGTACGACGACAATAATCTGCACATGTTGAAGTTTTTCGATCTTCCTATCTACGCTTAACTACTACAAACTCGAAAAGACTATGATGTTAGGATTGCTGCGACAATCTATCTTTTCGAAGATGCAGCATTTATGATTACTGGCTCGCCTCTTCAATGATGGTACGAAGATATTTTATTTAGTAGTCACACGATTCTCAGATAAGGTACAGTGTTTCTCTGTACTCAGGAGTTAACTGATACACATCCAAACTCTTGCCTTGTATGTACACGGTGATGCGTTTATTAATAACTTAACTTTACATTAACTACTAAATATAACACTGGTGAATTATACTTTCAAGATTATAACAAATACTTTGACTTAATAAACGATTTACTGCTAGTATCTAATTCCACTCTTAATTTGAATTCTCTTAACGTAGCTTTACTTGTAACGGATTACTCCCAGAAAACTCCTGGTCTGATTTATCACGCTTACGACTGTCGTAGCAACGATCTGCTACGGAATCACAGATGGTGAAGATTAACGATTTAAGAGACAAAGTGCCTCTTATATACAGTTTACAGTTTCCTAAGTTCTATACATATTACGATATATAGATCTATATATATCGTAATACATAGTTTCTGTTCCCTTCATCCTTCTAGGTAGATATAACCACAGTTTGATTGGCCTACATATCATTGCCTCCAATCAACATCTGCTCATCCCTCCCAAGAAGTTCATACCTATTCCTGTTGGTCGTTCTGGCCAATCCCTGTTCGCCTATCTCTCGAGTTCACTTTGAAACTCTATTCCTTTTGTTTCTCTGCCACAGAGTTTGATTCGATGCTCATTGATTATGACGTCATCTTGACTAATCAAACTCTGGGCTTCTCTTCTACGGAGATAATGTAAAACAGGGTCAAAGTGGTGTTGGCTGGTTCTGATGTGATGCGATCTGTCAGCTAGCTAACACCATTAGGGTATGTGTTGTTGTAGCATGCCTTTCTTTGATTGACATATAGTTGATATACAACTTTCGATTGTGTTATGAATTCCTACAGGACGCTACAATGCCTCTATCCTGTCCCTTGCCTATCCTGGATAAGGCTGTAGGAAACGAACGTTAATAAGCACATGAGCTGTATGATCTCATTGCCATCTGGTGTTGTTGTGCTTGCTTAAGGGAGTCGGAATGCCGACCGTCACCAACTAATGTCAGTCTGTCACCCACAATTCCTATCGATTCCTATCGATTCTTTTCACTCGAATATTTACTAAACTACTGGCCGAAACGACTGCTGAACATTATAAAAGTGTGTGCCGTTCTCACAGCAACAACTTTTATCTTCAACTATTGACAGATTCCACCAACTCAGCACGTCGGTTCTACTTCAATTTTATTTCATTCTGAACTTACTAGATAATTATTCTATCTACAGTTTCGCATCAGTTTCGATACTGCTTTCTCTGAAACTGTGTATCAGCAGCACTGGCCGATGTCAACCAGTGCAGCGTCCTAACGCATACATACATGTTTCTCTGAAACTGTGTATCAGCAGCACTGGCCGATGCCAACCAGTGCAGCGTCCTAATACATACATACATGATAACTATAATGCTACTCAGTTCATTAGCTCACCTGGTATTTTCAAAGATGAAGTTCACTGAGGTCTTACTCGTAAATATAAGACATCCCGCGGGGTCATGACTTCCCACAAGACCATCCGATATCTACAATGTGTAGAAGTAATTTAAAACGAATTGCATTGTAATATAATTATATTGAAGAAACATGCCTTTTGTAGCCACAAAACCCTCGATTCATTATTTGTCTTGAGAACGGTCCATTTGCAGCACAAGAGGGGAACTTTGAAAAGTTACGACTGGAATGGCTAGCCAGATTATCCGGTGGAAAATTCTCAAAAATGCTCTTCTCTTGAATTGTTAAAATGCGTTTAAGAAGATTTCAATTTTCTCATAGAAAAAAGTAATTTGCGAAAAAGAGAACAATAGTTTTGAAAATGTACCACTGCATTATCGATCGAGACATTAAGATTATGATATTTGACTTTAATTCTCTATTTCTCATTCACAAAATTGTCAAATTAAACAAAAAAGGATAAAGTGCAATATTTCAGAATATATAAGTTTTATTTCTGCGGCTAGCATAGCACATGCCATACCATTCGTATGGCACGAAGTGTATTTAGTCAGATGACCATCACAACCATGCCTTCCTCTTCTTCTTCTTCTCCTACTTCTTTTTCTTCTTCTTCTTATTCTCTTTCGTCTCCGATCAAACTAGACACACATCTCCACATTCTCAGGTAGGCGGCTATTATGAAACTAAATCGTGTTTGGTAAGCTGGGCATTGCTGCATCATGCATACTCAATTGGCAGTTGGTGATATTCTGTTTTCGATCGCGGAGCTGCCTAGATAGTATCTTTATCTAGGGGTGTGTGAATTGTGTGTCCAGCTGTACGGTTGTAACATATATTTGTCTCTTCGACTGTTACAATGTGGAGATGCGTGCTTTGGCAGTGGTGCGCTGTTGGTAGTCACAGCAGACTGATCATTTGATCACATCTGGCCAGGTAGTGGTTGGTGTCATTGTTATCATGTCCACGGTAAGCTGTCTATCCCTTTCATTAATAAAAGCCTTTCCATTTCAGACACCACCATGACCAAGAATCCATTGGAGAGTGATTGGGTGACCCAGAGTCTGACGTTGTGGCAAAAGCATGGAGGGCCTTAGTAGTGAAGTTAGAAGTTGGATGGCGGTTTTGCAGTACTTCAAGAAAAACAGCTTGATGTATTAATAATTATACCATATAGGTCTTTGACTGCATGCAGGATTAGTATCGCCCCCACTCAAATTGGTGGACAGATTACCTGTGTGCGCGAATTCGTCCAAGATTTACACCTGGCGACTGTGTGCATCTGCGTCTACCTCCCTGTTAGACGCACCTTCCACTGGGGCATCTGCAATACATACCAATAAGCTGCTCATGTGTACTTGGTGGCAACTGTATACAGATTAGCTGCTCACATAATAGTGAATGTCCTTGACAATGGTGTTTATGGGATTTCATTTGAATCCAAGCGCTCTTTACCATACGATCAGAGGAATTCAATTTCCTGTGACTTTTTGTATTGATTTTCCCCCATTTTCTCTTTCTAAACTGTAACTGGATAGATGGATCGCGTTAGTCGATTTTTTTAATGCTTTATCGTATTGTAGATCGCCTTTGCTGGATTCCATTGGCCGTCTCTGCATTAAGAAGCACGCTATTTTCTTTAGAGGAATCCATTTATATGTATCAGCTGCATTTTAAAGCTTGAAATCTGAATACCCATAATCGAAATGTTATGGGCACTATAATACACTTACGCTGTTGAATATTTTGTAATCTGACTGGGGAGCAGCACCAGCTACCAGTGAAGTTAGTACTTTTAAAATATTCAACCCGTTGTTTACTACATATTACATTCACCAAAGACACACAATTCCTTCATTTGGGAAAACAATTTTAGATTTCCATACTGGAGTTATTCTTTCATCGGCATTGTCGTGGCGACATCCGCTAAATAGTGATCCAATTGTTTACGACGTAAGATATTAAGTGAGAGATCGAATCCCAACAGTATAATGACGTCATTATATAGGCTTAATTTAACTGTACATATTATTTTGTCGCCGGTTTAAACACGTGTGGTCAGATATTTCATACACTATCCTCTAACATCGAATGATGGTCAACTTAGAGAAATGGTCCGTGTAGACACTGTTACAGAAAGCAATCCCTTAGTCCGCCATGCAGGTACCAGGCACCAATCTCACATCATAAAACGATATTAACCATGTGGTATATCACAAATCACTAAGGACTAACGACCATTGTCTTGCAGCAAAGCATGTCGCAATAATAGTTCAGTATAAGAAGCGTGCCACATATACATGTTTAGAGATTGAATAATGCCATTTATTAACACCTCATGCTATACATGATGTACGTGCTTATCCATGTATAAGTACCAATGCAGTCTGTTTGTGCACAACTCAATATGGAATCCAGTTGATATGGGATATATAACAGACATGTCTCCACACGTCTTTTTATAGGTACAATGCCTGCTTTATTAGTCAACAGCTAATAGTCATGGGAATTGTAATGGTGTTTATAGAAAATGTCTTCGCATTCATACACTTTGTTTCGTTTTCTTATCATTGTCTTGATTATGATCTTCTCTGAATGATTGTTTGATGAATGCGTTCTACATGCTGCCATACATATTGTAGTGTGCGCACGCGCGCGTGTGTGTGCGTGCGTGCGTACGTGCTTGCGTGCAAGCGTGCGTGCGTGCGTGCGTATGTGCCCGTGTGTGAGTGGGTGTGTTCGCTGTTCATGCATTGAGCTTGTCTTGAGTCAGGTAGGAAATTATCTTCGTTGCGTAGAGGTGTCCCAGTTATTGTTGAATATTGAACCAATGTGGTCTGAGCAGGTGATCATTTGCTCAACAGTATCCCGGGGCTATCATACATTTTGCTCTTCTGTCTTTTCATGGCAGTGTAGCTGGGACATGCTCAGGTTGGTTTTAGTGACTCGTTTAGCAAGTCTGTTTGTCACGTCATTTCTGGAGACAGCACCCTTGGGCGTATATTGCAGTTTCAATCGGAATGAAATGATTTGCATGGCTTTGCCTGTGTTGCTATTATCTATGAGAGTCGTGAGGATGGCTGTCTTAACAATCATTGGCTGCACTTTAATCAGAATGTTGGAAGGGGCCTTGGATCTCCACCAATGCAAATTGTAAAGTATAGCTGCTATTGCCTGAGGGTAGACGGAATTCCTTCCATTTGTATAATATGCCAGTAGGTCAGTCAGTTTGGTCAGTCATGGAAGCTAGTTGGCCGGTTGACTAGTGTAGCAGGATAACCTAGTAGGCTAGGCCAGTCTGTCAGGGTAGTAGAGTTAGCTAGTTGGCCTGACAGGTAGACTAGTAGGTTCGACAAGTATGGTAGTCGATTCTCCCAGTAGGATACGTCTGTAAATTAGTTGGTGCGGCTAGGCCTGGCAAGCAGAGGTTAGTTAGTAGGCAGTATACGTTGTTAGTCTGGTATATTATCCCGGCAGACTACTAGTATGCGAAACCGCCATGCCAGTAGGTTAGTCTAGCAGATTTTGTTAATCGATTAGTCTAATATGCTAATCGGGTTGGATGTTATTACACCAGTATGCAAGGACGCTGGGTTAGTACGTTCGGCTGGTGGGTCAGTATGTTAGAAAAATAGGCTAGTTTATTCGGCCAGTTGGCTACTCGATTAGGCTAGGTCTGTGTGTTAGTCGGCTAGTAGGATAGACCAGCAGATCAGAAGACCGGAGTAGTAGTCTAACAAAGTATTTAGTAGACTGTGCCATTAGTCTAGTATGCGATGCCATTAGTTCAGTCGGACATCATAGCAGGCTAGAAAATGGAAATGGGCTAGACCAGTATGATTTAAACTAGACCAGTAGGTTAACTTTGTAGAATATGCTAGTTTACTATACAGGCACGTGAGCTAGTGGATTAGGTCAGTGTGTTAGACCAGTATGATATGCCAGGCCAGCAGGCCATTTTGGTCTACTATTCTAGGAGAGTAGGCTTGTATACTAGACCAGTAGAGTATGCAAGTATTAGGCTAGGCCAGTCGGTTAGTAGGCTAAGATTGGCTAGTCTAGTAGGGTAGGCTATGCTAGCAGGCAATGCTGTTACGGTATAGTAGCAGATTACCCTAGCTGGCTATGTTAGTAGGCTCGCCAAGTAGACTCTGTTAGTGAGGCCGCTATGCTAGGCTACTTGGCTAGGCCAAGGTAGTGGTGTATGTATTGGTATAGGTAGGGGTGGTGAATATGCATGTTATGATAATGGTTGGTGTATGTATAATGGCGTTATGGGTATATTGCTAAGGGTAGCTATGGAGTTGTGTAGCTACGTGTACTCTAGATGTAGGTATGCTGTAATATGGTAGCGGTGGCTATGGGTGCATGGTAAACACAATTGGTGCATGAGTAGCGGTAGCGATGGGTATATGATATCTATGAATGTGAGGTCGGTTAGCTATGTGTGTATAATGTGTGGGTATGTGTATGTGTGGTTAAAAGCAGAGGTATCATAATAGTAGCGGTTGGTGTATGGATAGACTACTAATTGGTGCCTGTGCAGGGGATAGCTATTAGTGGTTGGAATAGGTGTGTATTTCTCTGGATATATATTGGCATGGCAGCTATGGATATATTGTTCCAGTAGAGATGGCTGTTCTGATGCCATTTTAAAACATATGCAGCATACATACTCATATATAGTCATACAAGCATATAATGGCATAGGCTGTGACAAAAGGCCCCCACCCCCGATTTCGGTCTTACCCCCGCTCCATTTACCATCATGCACTAAGAGGCATGCCCACCACAGTTAAGTATGAGGGCAGCGCATACTTGCTGTCACAGAAACGGTTGCGTGTAATTGTGAAAAACAATATATAGTAACATTGCATCTATATTGTTCCGTGTTAACAGAATCGGAAATAGGTTTATTTCACAAATGCTTTTGTTATTATTTTGTTAAAAAAACGAATGAAAAGTAGATATGCCAATATTGAAAATGAGAGATAACATAAGGAAGTTAAAATTCTACATTTTTCGAAGTCCGATAGTTGATTGATAGATTGGTACGCATGCGCAGTGCATAGCCAATCAGTATGGAGTACATGTTGACAAGTGCCGTGGTATACACATCAGCAATATCAGTAGCTTTACTCACGTGTGATAAATTCCCTGGAATTGTCTGCATTTCATCGGACATGGCCGTTTCAGACTGCACGCACATAAAAACTGATTGACTGATTTAAGATTTGAATTTCGAAGTCGAATTTTGAATTTCGAAATCGAGTTTTGAATTTTGAAGTCATTTTGAATTTTGAATTTTTGAATTTCGAATGAGCCTTTTGGGCCCTCGTAGAGTCTACTAAGAAATAGTGTATTCTGGGGGGAAAAAACCACCTCCAGTTCAATGGGCTTTATCAATTTTAAGTAACATTTAGAATGTTAAACACTCGTATTTGAATGACTTACTATTTGCCTCACATGTTGGCCAGTGACAATGTTTTCAAATGCGGGATGGCGTTAGCCTCAAGAAAGAATTCCACAGTCAGCGATTGTTCACCTTATTTATAATACGATGATTGATTAAAACGCGATACAGCCTGGTGATGTATTCATAAAGCCATCTTTCTCATGGATGTGCCCAATTGTAAACTGATTTAAAGGAATTTAATAGCTCAAGGACCCTATTCAAGGTCACACACTGATAGACAGGCAGGCAGGCAGGCAGGCATGCATGCATGCATGCATGCATGCATGCATGCAGGCAGGCAGGCAGGCAGGCAGGCAAGCAGGCAGGCAGGCAGGCAGGCAGGCAGGCAGGCAGGCAGGCAGGCATGTAGGCAGGCAGGCAGGCAGGCAGGCAGGCAGCCAGCCAGCCAGCCAGCCAGCCAGCCAGCCAGGCAGGCAGGCAGGCAGCCAGCCAGCCAGCCAGGCAGGTATGTAGGCAGGCATGCATGTATGTAGGCAGTCAGTCAGTCAGTCAGTCAGTCAGCCAGCCAGGCAGGCAGGCAGGCAGGCAGGCAGGCAGGCATGCAGGCAGGCAGGCAGGCAGGCAGGCAGGCAGGCAGGCAGGCAGGCAGGCATGCAGGCATGCAGGCAGGCAGGCAGGCAGGCAGGCATGCACGCACACATGCAGGCAGGCAGGCAGGCAGGCAGGCAGGCAGGCAGGCAGGCAGGCAGGCATGCATGCAGGCAGGCAGGCAGGCAGGCAGGCAGGCAGGCAGGCAGGCAGGCAGGCAGGCAGGCAGGCAGGCAGGCAGGCAGGCAGGCAGGCAGGCAGGCAGGCAGGCATGTAGGCAGGCAGGTATGCAGGCATACAGGTAGGCAGGTAGGCATGTAGGCATGTAGGCAGGTAGGCAGGCATGCAGGCGGGCAGGCAGGGAGGCAGGCAGGCAGGCAGGCAGGCAGGCAGGCAGGCAGGCGTGCGATCAGGCAGCAGGCAGGCAGGCAGACGGGCGGGCGGGCGGGCATGCAGACGAGCAGACAGCCAGGCAAGCGGGCAAACAGGCAGGGAGGCAGGTAGGCAGACACGCAGGTAGGCAGGCAGGCAGGCATCCAAGCAGCGAGTAGTTGGGATTATAGTACTCCTATCATTTATATCACCTGTTGACAACTCTTCACACAAAGGCTTGCATGTCATAAACTATTCAGTGTATTTGGCAGACATTCAGATAATGCTGACACAGAACACAGCCCCGTCAGGCAGCCGTCATCTCCACATTCTAATTATGTTCGCAGCATAGAGAGGGCTCAGTGTTCATTGGATCAGTCTTGTGATGGAACTAGGCCTTAACCCTTTCAGGGCTAAACAGGTCAAAATTGTCCTCTGCAATGGTATTTAGGGATGTCCATTTGCAGACCCAGGGAAGATTATTTATTAAAAAAAACTTACCACTGGAATGGCTGGCTCGATTTATAGACTCAGTCTTCAAGTTGCCACTTTTATAATAAAAAAAATAGTATTTTCTTGCCCTACCCATTGGCATTCAAAAAGCAAATAGTTTGATATTCCAAATTTAGCTATTACAGGAATTATAGATTAGCAAGCTCTCATCAAATATCGTACGGAGGTTAAGGACAATTTGTGTTGTCGCTCCAGGCTGTATTATACACGACAACCCGTGCGTATGAAGTGGGATTACAGTCTATGAATAGATAATGTGTATCTAAGAGTATGCACAACATGAGCAATATGAGCACTATACATAGAGTTCAAAAATTTAATTCGCAGATCGTTTCATATACCCAAATATAATGTCTACACACAAACGAACTTGAACTGGCATGTGTAATGTATGTTACCTGTTGCAATTTGTTTAGCTTTCTAGCATGGATCTTTCTAGTTTATCGCTAAAGCAGATGATGTCATAGCCAATTACGTTACATGTAGGCTGACTTCATAATCATGGAAGACGTAGCCAAGTTCGTCATCAACGCGTAATTGAAAACGCAGCAGCACTCAGTCTAATTAGTTTCAAAATAGTCAGCAACGTACCTGTTTAGGTTTCTGGAAAGTGATACACTTGGAGTTCAGGGATCGATCGATCCCAACCCGGGAGAGATGTGGGGGGAGCTTAGCCAAAGATGTGCTGGGCATAGCTAAAACTGGAGTGCTCCATTAAGAGCAATGACATTACACTAGATGTATGTGATATGTCGCTCAATCCTATGATGTCATAATCAAATACGTAACACCTTAGCTGCCGTCGCAATTAATGTCGTTGTCGGATTTCTAATGTAATGCACATTCTGTTAAAGATGTTTGGAACTAATTTGATTTGAAAATGTTGTTGACTTATATTTTTTAATATTCAACATACCTATATACATGTTACCTGTGAATTTAAGTTTCAAATCTTCAAATCGTTTCCAACACGCTTAATAAGTTACCAAAAGGGGGAGCTTAGCTAGAAATGCGTGGCCTATATGTAGAAATGGACCACTCTATTAAGTTAACAGCTCACAACAAATACCCACGTGTTTAGCATGTTTTCAGCAACGCAGAACTGAAAGGGAATTTATGTAGTGCAGAACATCGGTTAAACAATTTCCCATATCGCATTAAGAAGATATGGGCTTGGCAATCCCGCCCACCCTCGCACGCATGTGCGCGCGCTAATGTACGCACGAACGCACACACGCACGTAAACGGGTGTGACAAATGTCAACCACATACTAGAGACAATAAGATATAAGAAATATTTGTTTAGAATAGTGTACTATCTAGTCAATTTAGTTTCTCAATACTCACACAAAATAGTGATGCATTTCATTCGCATTTGCGACGAAAGTACGACACTAGAGTTGCGATACCATAATGCCACTCCGTGTTGTATTTATGTGACTTGCATAAAACTCCAACACGTAAAATGAGTGATTGACAGGTTAATGATCCCCATCTAATATTGGCAAACGAGTCTTTATTCCAAGCTTAATCAACCATGGTGTTTTAATAATTGAGACAGATGGTCAGAGACGGCGTATTTGTTGCTACCACCCGATGTTATCAGATGCGCTGCCATTGAGGCGTTTTTGTGTTCGGTTGCTACATAGTTAAGACACAATAGTCGTAAATCTGGTGGTAATTTGCTAGTGAGACTTTAATAATATATACATTTGTAGAAGTAATGTAAAACGAATTGCATTATACTATATTGGCACACTTGCTTGTTGCAGGCAAACAATTTATCCGCTTGCCCCTCACGCAATTTAACCCTCAAGCCGGTCAATTATGGCTTGAGCGGCGGACTTGAGAAACGTCAATTTGCAAATCGTCCAAATTTATTTAGGAAAATTTCATTTTTCATTTAGAAAACATCCATTTTCAGAACAAGAGTAGACCATTTCTAAAAGTGTACCACTGGATTATCGAGCCAGTCATTACTTGTTAAGATATGTGGCTTTATTTCTCTATTTCTCACATATAAAATTTTGTAATTTGAAAAAAGGTTGAAAGGCAATATTGCAGAAAATATAACTATGTTTTATTTCTGACGTCTAACATAGCACAGGCCATATTATGCAGATGGTACTAAGTGTATTTATTCAGACGACATTCACAACCATTTCTTCTTCTTTTCCTTCTTCTTCTTCTTATTCTTCTTCTTTTCCATTCAATCTGGGCACACATCTTCGCATTCTCTGGCTACTGTTCGTTATGAAGCTAAAGCGGGTTTTTTTAAACTGGGCTGGTGCCCCATATCTACTCCTAAATGGGCATGCTGTGGTGTCCTGTTTTCGATCGCGGGGATGCGTAGATAATATATTCATCTAGGGAGTTATAACGTCTTGTACAGCTCTACACCAGGGCCATATATTTGTATCTTCAAATGTTTAACGCTGTTGTATGAGATGATTGGGTTCCTCAATAGTGAAGTTACACGTTTAAGGGAAGATTGTGTGTGAGTCAAGAACACCAGCATTGATGTATTAAAGCGTGTTTGATTGTGTTGATCTCTGACTGCATCTGCGAGTGCCATTGCCCGCACTCTAAAATCGGAGGACAAATTCTTGTGTGCACGAATCTTTCAAGATGGCATGCACCCTGGGAACTGTTAGGCAATAACGTTTACCTCTGTTTTATAGGCACCTACTACAGGAACATCAACACATACTTACCAATGTGCTGCTCCATGTGTAGTTGGTGTCGACTATGCACATGTTATCATCTCGCATACTAGATGCACCTGCCAGTGGTGTTTATGTGAATTCCATCTAAATCAAAGGGCTCGTTGTCATAGGGTGAGGAGCTTTCAGTTTCCAGTGCCTTTCTTGAATTGATGTCTTTCCATTTCCTCTTTCTAATCAGTGACTGAAATGCGCATAGCTCGATTCTTTTAGTAGGAAATGCATTATCTTTCATGCACGTCTCCGCCTCCGCTTTACGAGCATCGGGACTGAATTTGAAACTTTGAACACTTAATGCTCATAATCTATATTTCAAGGTAACTATACTGGTACGCTCTTGAATATTTTATTATTTGACTTGACGGCAGTAACAACTACTAGTGAAGTTAGCTTGGAAAACTTCAACCCAATATTTCTTACATTTTAAATTCAACAAAGACATGCACTTCGTTCACTAGTGGCATACATGTAGATGTTCTTAATGAAGTTATTTATCACTATCACTGTGACGTCAGCTAACTAGTGATTCGCTTGATTATGCCGTCAGATATTGGGCAACATTAATGCATTCCCTTTGTGCACAATTCGATATGGATTCCAGGTGATATGGGGCATATGGCAGGCATGTCTCCAGAACTGTTATTATATGCAGTGCCACACCTTTTATTCAAGAGCCACTACTGATGGGAATTCCATTGGTGTGTATGGGCATTATTCAACACCATATTTGTAAATTAACATTGTCGTGATCGTTCGTGGTCTTCTCTCAGTACTTGTTTGATGACTACGTTCTACTTGTTGTGTTAAAGACTGCACTGTGTGCGCACGTGTGTGTGTGTTCCTATGACAGATTCAGATGAACCGAACAACTAGTAGGTTATACGTACACCAGTGCTATTGCCCAGCTGTTGTGAGTCATTGCAAACACTATGTGTTGTATCCTCTGCTGATTTCACATGATGACACATGCTATTGTCTTGCTGAAGTATGCATCTTGTGTATATCATTCTATCCACGTGTGTGTGATCTGCAATTGTTGTTTTCAACAATGCGTAGAACATTAAGACCAACATAATGTTATTTGCTAAGAATGCTAAGGATCTGTCTGGTAAATAACACTTCCTTCGACGATATATCGTTTCAATGAGAGTCAGTAATAGCCATTGAATCAATTAGGGTCCGTTGGCGCACTGCTAATGTCATCTGATTAGGGAGAATGATGCCTTCGTTTGCTTAAGAAGTATTGGCTTTGCTCGTAGAAATCCCAGACTCGTGTACAATTCTATAGTCTCAGCTTGCATACAAGGAACACATAGAGGAATGATGGATATTAACTTGATTATTAAATGGAAATAAAAAGTGTCATGATGCGCGGTACTGACTGCGTGTGGTGTGAATGCCTTCCCACCGGTAAGCTATGAACAGGGCAGAGCAGTGCTCATGTCACGTGTCGGCCACCAGCAGTGCAATTCCAAAGGTTGCGCAGTCCTATGGGCATGTTCGATGAGAATGGTATAGGTGATTATGCTAAGGGCCGTATGACTCGTATTGCTGTGTACTGCTATATACTTAAACCTGGACGCAACGTTATTATGGAATGATGATAATGCCACTATCCAAATGTTACTCGTGGTTATATGATCCATACCGGCTGTCTATGAACCAACGCCATGAGCTGTATGTATGCATTTACTATGCCGTAGCCGCATAGGGGATTTCTCTGTATAGCCCATATATGTACACACCTACCGTGTATATATATATATATATATATATATATATATATATATATATATATATATATATATATATATATATATATATATATATATATATATATATATATATATATATATGGGCCATACAGAGAAATCCCCTATGCGACTACGGCATAGTAAATGCATACACACAGCTCATGGCGTTGGTTCATAGACAGCCGGTATGGATCATATAACCACGAGTAACATTTGGATAGTGGCATTATCATCATTCCATAATAACGTTGCGTTTGGAACCGTATGGAGTGCATCTCCAGGTTTAAGTATATACACACCTACCTTGAGAAACATGTATTCACCCTATATAAGAGGTACCTGCTCCGGTACCTCTTGTTAACGGAGGAGCACGATTAATATGTCACGAATCCAGGTGTTAACCTGGCATGAATAAGTAGCCCTTTACACTAGGGATGGTACAATCCAGCGACTAAATCGCACGTCTCTTCCAAACACTCCACTGCAAATGTGTATGTGATTATAAGATGTGCTACTATCAAGAGTGACCTCGAGTGATTCTTGAGTTGCTACCATATCGGGTAGTACAGTTACCATTTGTTACTCAAAAGTGTGTAAACACCATAGCCCAAATGTTAGGCCTGATATCCGCTTCCGAGGCAACAGGGGTGTTGCGACAAGTTGGCTTTGATTTCGCGGATATGTTCCATAGACTTGAGAACTAAAACCTCTCTCAAGGGCCTGTTCTGCTACAAACAATAACCCTCTTCCTTAAGGACACTGATTTTGCTATCCTTCTTCCTGTAGAATCCAGAGAGTCCCACACAATCATGGGTGTGTAGACGACGTGTTCAGCGTATCACGCATTGGGCTCACTGAAGTTAGAAGCATGCCGCTGGAAAGTAACGTGAATAGTATCAATATAACTAGCAAATCTGGGAAAAAACAGGAATATATCATTTTGCTTGGCATATCCAGTTAATGTTAAGGCCCATTCAGTTCAACACGTTTGACAAAATACGTGTACACAGGCTTACGATTCAACCACGTAGCGCAACCCGTCTCTCGAGCAATGGGTTAAGGGAGAGCATATTCGGTAAGTATCCGCATCTGGGGCTGTTGACGGGAGCCGGAAAGAAATAAGAGCAAAAACCTAGCTAAAAAATCATCGTTCTAGATATAAGCACCACAGGATGTTTTCTTTTGATCAGAACGGCGTTCTCGCTCACCACTTTAATAATTGTACAATCGTATTAAGTATTATGTCATATATCTATTCATACTAAACAGATCCATTTCTACCTATGTCTCACCTATTTCTACCTAAGCTCCGACAACTCTGTGCGCGTGTTGCAATCGATGTTAATATTTGAAACCATATTGTAAATTCTGACTTAACTATGCAGGTAGGCTGTTTAATATATTGAAACTTGCTTGACTGGAAGCCGTTGCTGCTTATGTAGATTGTGACTTCATTAAAGCCATACAATTCGTATAAGTTTGTGACGGACATTTTGAGTTTCGTCACGGAGCTATCTCGTTTTTGATTGTGACATTATCTAACATGCGACGTATTTGCGTATCTCATCATATACGTGAGTGGTAGATCGATTCCCTCCATTATTACTGGAATTGAAGTCATAGGCATCAACAGCACCAGTCACATTCGTTTCAAAATATGAAGCAGCTTAAACTGTAATGTTTTCTGGAAATTGATAGTCAGTTCAGGGAGCGATCGATCACAACACCGGTGCTAAAGATGGGCGGAGCATTACTAAAACTGGATTCCTCCATTGCCACAGTTTGATTACGGATATATCAGCGAATACTACACATGTAGTTCAGATTTTGTTCTCTATGTTCTATCGGATAATGGCAATGTCTATTTATTTCCATACACACACCATATACGTGGATTAATGGCTTTGTTTCTTTTATCGGCTCCTGCTAAGCCCAGTAAGGCTAATGTATTCTTAATGCGCATGGACAAATGCATCTTTACGACAGAAAGCAATAATACTAAAGCAAACATTACGTGTAACGCGTTAACCTTAACAGCGTGGTGGCGAGCATTTGCTTTCCCATGGCAATACTTGTATTTTTTTTTGTTTTATGATGATTCAGTATTTGAGCAGAGAGAGAGAGAGAGAGAGAGAGAGAGAGAGAGAGGGAGAGAGAGAGAGAGAGAGAGAGAGGGGGGAGAGAGAGAGGGAGAGAGAGAGGGAGAGAGAGGGAGAGAGATAGAGAGAGAGAGGGGAGAGAGAGAGAGGGAGAGAGATAGAGAGAGAGAGAGAGAGGAGAGGAGAGGAGAGAGAGAGAGAGAGAGAGAGGGAGAGGGAGAGAGATAGAGGGAGAGAGAGGAGAGAGAGAGAGAGAGGGAGAGAGGGAGAGAGAGAGAGGGAGAGAGAGGGAGAGAGAGAGAGAGAGAGAGGGAGGGAGAGGGAGGAGGAGAGAGAGGGAGAGAGGAGGAGGGAGAGAGAGGAGAGGGAGAGAGAGAGAGGGTGAGATAGAGAGGGAGAGAGAGAGAGGAGGAGAGGAGAGAGAGAGATAGAGAGGGAGAGAGAGGGAGAGAGAGGGAAAGAGGAGAGAGAGAGAGAGAGGGAGAGGAGAGGGAGAGGAGAGAGAGAGAGAGAGAGGGATATGGAGAGAGGGAGGAGAGAGAGGGGAGAGAGGGAGGGGGGAGGGGAGAAGAGGGAGGGAGGGGAGGGAGAGAACACACCGTTGTCAATGCG
>CM067373.1:75060030-75145262 GCA_034401795.1 Chaetoderma sp. LZ-2023a | reverse complement strand
ACGACACGACGATGTTTATCTGATATAATGGTTAATTTCTGGATGTGTTAGCTGACGTTACAATCAAATTGATGTCTTTCATGCATTTACATGTTAAGCTTTTCATGGCGAAGCTGTCCCAAACCGGCGTCTGCCGATGGCTTTAGGACTGTCTATGTGCAGACCAGGGGGACATCATATTTAGAAACTTACCACTTGGTTGACTAGCTCGATAAAAGCGTCAGTCAGTCTACTAGTAAATTACCAAAAAATGTCTATCTCGGCCTACAAATGGACCTTCAGCGAGCACATATATTGGTGTACTTGACAAAATGAAGACATTACCGTGTGCATAGTCATATGCCTACTGCTGAATATTATGAAAATACATTGAGAGAAAAGGAGGGAGAGGGAGAGGGAAGGCATAGATGCTGGAGAGATACAAAGGGAGAGAGAAGTCGCAATGGGGGGGGGGGAGTGAACAAGATAGAGAGAAAGAGAGAGAGAGAGAGAGAGAGAGAGAGCGAGAGAGAGAGAGAGAGAGAGAACGAGATAGAGAGAAAGATAGAGAGTGAGAGTGAGAGAGCGAGAGAGAGAGAGAAAGAGAGAGAGAGAGGAGGGGGGGGGGGGTTGAAGAAGGAAGGGAGAGAGAGAGAGCGAGGGGGAGGCACGGTGTGAGGGAGAGAATGGGAGAGACAGATAGAGAGACAGAGAGAGAGAGAGAGGGGCGCAAGAAGGAGGGGGTGGGAGAGAGGGAGAGAGAGAGGGGCAAGAAGGAGGGGGCGGGAGAGAGAGCGAGAGGGAGAGGGATGGAGGGAGTGCGGGCGGGCGGGCGGGCGGGCGGGCGGGCGGGAAGGAGGGAGGGAGTGAGAGAGGGAGAGAGAGCGAAAAAGGGAGAGAGAGAGAGAGAGAGAGAGAAATAGAGCAAGAAGGAGTGGCGGGAGAGTGAGAGAGAGAGGGGGTGGGGGTCAAGAAGGAGGGGCGGGAGAGAGGAAGAGAGAGACGGAGGGAGAGAGAGAGGGAGAGAGAGAGAGAGGGAGGGAGAGGGAGGGAGAGAGAGCGGGAGGGAGGGAGGAAGGGAGGGAGAGAGAGAGAGAGCAAGAAGGAGGGGCGGGAGAGTGAGAGAGAGAGAGGGGGTGGGGATCAAGAAGGAGGGGCGGGAGAGAGGGAGAGAGAGGGAGGGAGAGCGAGCGGGAGGGAGGGAGGGAGGGAGGGAGGGAGGGAGGGAGGGAGAGAGAGAGAGAGAGAGAGAGAGCGAAAGAGAGAGAGAGAGAGAGAGAGAGAGAGAGAGAGAGAGAGAGAGAGAGAGATGGGCGGTGCACGGCTAACACCGGCACTGCCCATTGACGTAAGCCCGTCATAAAAAATGCAATAGTTAATTTTCATATTTGACAACGCATGACCTTCAGGTTGAAGATTTTATGTACCCGGTCTTATATAAAGTATCTCTCCTCCTGCTTCGGCAAGACTTGTGTGCTGCGACAATCGGTCTTACCGAGTATGAAAGAAAGTGATACGAGCTCGCCTCGTCTATAGATGTGGTTGACGATATTTATCTTCCTATCAGGGCCTGATCTGACTTGATCACTAAGATTCGATGGTACGGCACGGTGTTTCTCCGTGTCCTCCAGAGTTAACTACTACACACGACTCAAACTCGTGCCTTGTGGTAAATGTACAAGGTGATGATTTATTTCTGATTCTAGCTGTACAATTAACCTTATTAAATGATGGTGACTTTTACTGTCACAAACTATAATAAAAGATACTTTGAATTTTTAACAATTATTCTGACTATTCCTAACCTACGCTACTCTATAGGATTACTTCGATGGCTATCGACATGCTATTCTATAGAGGCTACCAGTTCTTGAGTACTCCAATTTATTCCTCAAGAACTCTAACGATAACGAAGTATTGCACTCCGGAATCAACGATGACAAGATTCTTGATAAAAGGCAAAGTGCCCCTTTTATACTATTCTCATTTTCTACCTTTTCTTCGTTTGGTTTCTCTTCCTCAGAGTTTGATCGGATGCCCATTGATTGTGACGTCATCCTGACCAATCAAACTCTGATTTCTCTCTTCTAGGAAGAGTACACCAAACTCGGTCCAAGCGGTTTAGGCTGCTTCCGATTTGGTGCGATCTGTCAGCTAACTAACAACATTCTGGTATCTGTTGTTGTAGCATGCCTTTCTATGATTGACATATAGTTGATATACAAATTTAGATTGTGTTATTAATTCCTACAGGACGCTACAATGCCTCTGTCCTGTCCCTTGCCTATTATGGATAAGCCTGTAGGAAACGAACGTTAATAAGCACATTAGCTGTATGATCTCATTGCCAGCTGGTGTTGTTGTACTTGCTTAAAGGAGTCGGAATGCCGACCGTCAACAACTAAATGTCATTCTGTCACCTATACTTTCCTATAATCCCTCTCGATTCCTATCGATTATTTTTACTCGATTATTTACTAAACTACTGGCCGAAACGACTGCTGAACATTATAAAAGTGTGTGCCGATCCCACAGCAACCACTTTCATCTTCAACTATTGACATCCATCACCCACTCAGAACCGCCATTTCCATTTCATTCCTATCTATTCTATCATAATATTTCAGCTATAGTTTCGCATCAGTTTCTATCTAGTTTCTGCGAAACCGTTTTCATCAGCACTGGTCGATGTCAACCAGTGCAGCGTCCTAATGCGTACATGCCTGATGCCTATCCTGCTACTCAGTTCATTAGCTCACCTGGTACTTTCAATGCTAAATTTCACTGAGGTCTTACTCGTAAATATAAGACCTCTTGCGGGGTCATGACTCGCACAAGACAATCCGATATCTACAAGGTGTACACGACATTAACCATCAACGTAATTTGTCTATTTCTGTAACGAAATTAAAATTATGTTTTACTAGATAATAGCTAGATTTGTGTTTATATACGCGGCATGTCTGCACGCGCGCGTTCAAGTGTGTCTCTGTGCGTGTATGCGCGCGTGCCTGTGTGCGTGCGTGCGAGAGTGCGCCCGTGCGTGCGTGCGTGCGTACGTGCGATCGTCTCAAATAAGAATTTCACAGCAAGCGATTTTTTCATCTTCTTTATAATAAGAGGATTAATGATTATAGCGTGATACACCCTTAGGAGTGTTCACTAAGCCGTCTTTCTCCTGGATGTGTCCAAGCACATCAAAGCCAATTGTAAAACCATTTCATAGAATAGCTCAAGGCAACGCTATTCAAGTTCACATGCAGATAGACAAGCAGAAATGTGGCCCATGCGGGATGCTGCCTTTGGGTAAGCCAGGATTATTGCGGAACGTATATCAATGCGTCGTTATACCCTGGAATGACAATTATAATTAACTACACAATTTGTATCGGATCTATATTGACTAGTAAAAGTAGTGTACTATAATGCATAACGCAGCGGACTGCCACGCGAGTATTGGCAATTACAAAATGAAGAATGCAGTTGACGACCAGCTAAAAGAATACAAACCAACACGCCAAGAGTAACGTAATATAGTATCTGACATAATGATTAATTTCGGGACATGTTAGCTGACGTCACAATCAAAATGGTGTCTTTCATGCATTTACATGTTAAGCTTTTCATGGCGAAGCTGTCCAAAACCGGTGTCTGCCGATGGCTTTAGGACTGTCTATGTGCAGACCAGGAGGACATCATATTTAGAAACTTACCACTTGGTTGATTAGCTCGATAAAAGCGCCAGTCAGTCTACTAGTAAATTACCAAAAAATGTCCATCTCGGCCTACAAATGGACTTTTAGAGAGCACATATATTGGTTTACCTGACAAAATGAAGACTTTACCGTGTGCATAGCCATATGCCTACTGCTGCATATTATGAAAATAAATTGAGAGAAAAGGAGGAAGAGAGAGATGGAAGGCATAGATACGCGGGAGAGATACAAAGGGAGAGAGAAGAGGCACTGGGGGGGGGGGGGGGGGGGGTTGAGAGCGAGATGGAGAGGGACGGATATATAGATAGAGAGATGTAGAGAAATTATTTTAAAACAAAACAGACAATAAGGACCGCTGAACACTCATTGTATCTTCAACTCGGTGAATAAATGTGTACCTGCGTAAGATCTGGGGAAGTTACCAATATTAAACTGATATTAAATACAGCCTAGATAAAGCGTGAATGGGACCTGGAATCATGGACTCGATAGACACAAATCAAAGAAATATCCGCTTCTTCTTCATTCTGTCTGTTCACCGGAGTGTGTCATGTACATTAAGAGCTAACGTCTGTATCCAAGAAACACTTATTTTTCATAATCACAGCCACTTTTGCACTGGAGCGGGTGGGTGGGGTGGTGGAGGGGGGTAGGCTATCTGCGGCTTAGGTATATGGCATTATGATCTAGTTCGCCATATGCCGGCTACCGTCACAACTATTACCCCGTCACGAGGATTGTAAACTCAGTATATGAAGTGTGTGTCTTCGATGGATTGTATATTTTATAAAATGTGTGTTGAATATCTTTAAATTAATTATACTGGACGCTGTTGCTGCTTGTCTATATGATTAACTTGAAGTTGGGATTCTGAAAATACAACATTCAAAGTATATAAGAGTATATAAGTTGACTTCAACATGCGTAAAAATGGGTGTTGATTGACTAGAAATATCCATTGTATAGATAGGCATCAACCCGCCCGTGTAAAGAATGGCGTAGCTTAGCTAAGGCCTGGCGTATAAGTCGAACTTCTCATGTGCCGGGCTAGCTAAATATACCTGAAAATGACTATAACACCTCCCCCAAATTAAAAACAAAACAGGCAATAAGGACCGATGAAGTGACGCGGGCGTCACGCGAGCGAGCTTCGCACATTAAGAAATTATTTTACGCTTCCAGTATAGTCTATGAAAACGGCTAAACTGCACGCGTGCGCTACAATCGAGAAGCGTAAACCGCTGACGCTGCGATCTAAATTAGAAATCAATTCTAGCGGCTTCCCCAAACCGCATCCGAGCGAGCGATTACGCGCGTATTACGTGCGTATTATCCTATACTGAACCCGTGGCGAAACAATCATTTCTGTCCGAGACAGCAACCGAGCAAGACGTACTTTTCTCAGTGTCCTCAGAAAGACTAATTAATACATTATGGGTGAGTGATTGAATGCCTCCTATGTGCATTACATATCTAGCAATTTAAATGAAACCAATATGCTATCGAATGTAAGAACCTATTACTAATATAAGAGGGTATTGTGAGCGTGCGTATGTTCCTGCGTGCGTGCGTGCGTGCGGGTTTGCGTATATATCTATCTATCTATCTGTCTGTCTGTCTGTATGTATGTATGTATGTATTTTTTATTTTATTGACGCACTGGCAACGTGCGGCTTCAATTTCCATGTGCTAACTTAGCCGACAGTGCTGCACCCGTTAGTTTAATTTGTTGATCACCATCTCCCGGTCGGGGAATCGAACCGCCATTCTGCAACTCCGCATAGCATCAGCAACCAGGCATCTTTCCACTGGACCACCGCACCAAGACTAAAAGTCAAGGAGTGGCCGACCAGCTTTCACATGTCTGATATACTGACAGACTGACGATTCATATGGGACTATCTGTGGATGCATCTGTCACAATCAATCCTAGGCTTTTACGCCTATTGTACTCTGACTCCAGCACGGCTCTGGCAGTATATGTATTTTTTATTTTATTGACGCACTGGCAACGTGCGTCTTCAATGTCCATGTGCTAACTTAGCCGACAGTGCTGCACCCGTTAGTTTAATTTGTTGATCACCATCTCCCGGTCGGGGGATCGAACCGCCATTCTGCAACTCCGCATAGCATCAGCAACCAGGCATCTTTCCACTGGACCACCGCACCAAGACTAAAAGTCAAGGATTGGCCGACCAGCTTTCACATGTCTGATATACTGACACACTTACGATTCATATGGGACTATCTGTGGATGCATCTGTCACAATCAATCCTAGGCGTTTACGCCTATTGTACTCTGACTCCAGCACGGTCTGTCTGTCTGTCATGCTGTCTGTATGTCTGTCTTTAGATTGAAAAAACCGCATTGGCACAGGAATATAATTAAAAATGTCTTTACCTAAATTTGTCCTATCGAGACCAAGTTTAGATTTACTTAAAGTGGTCCCCCCTTGAGATTAGTTGGGGTAAAATGAATTAATCAGTAGGTCGCTTTAACAGGTAAAGGCTGGGATTGATCCCACATTATAGAGAAATCACACACACAAATGCACACACACACACACACGCAGGTACGTACGCACGCACGTACGAGCACGCGCGCGCACGCACGCACGCACGCACGCACTCCCGCACGCATACATCTGAACGAATGCACGAATGCACGCCATAATACATGCATACAGTAATACATGCAGGAATGCACGCAGTAATGTATGCATGGACGCATGCACGATCAGACGCACGAATGCATGCACGCACACACACACGCACTAATGTATGCACGAATTAATGCACCCACACCCACATACACACGCGCACACATACACCCACGTAAGTATAGATGCACGCACGTACGGATGCACGAGCACACACCCACACACATACACACACACGAACAAATGCACGGACGCACGCTCGCACGAACTCACGCACGCACGCACGCACGCACGCACGCACGCACGCACGCACGCACGCACGCACGCACGCACGCACGCACGCACGCACGCACGCACGCACGCACGCACGCACGCACGCACGCACGCACGCCCATCCATCCATCCATCCATCTATCTATCTATCTATCTATCTATCTATCTGTATGTCTGTCTGTCTGTCTGCAATGCTGTATGTCTGTCTGTCTGTCTTTACATTGAAAAAAACCGCATTGGCACAGGAATTTAATTACAAATTTCTTTGCCTAAATTTGTCATATCGAGACCAAGTTTAGATTTACTTAGAGTGGTCCCCCCCTTGAGATTAGTTGGGGGTAAAGTGAACTTATCAGTAGGTCGCTTTAACAGGTAAAGGCTGGGATTGATCCTACATTATAGAGAAATCACGCACCCACGCGCCCGCACGCACGCACGCACTCACGCACGCACGCACGCATGCACGCACGCACGCACGCACGCACGCACGCACGCACGCACGCACGCACGCACGCACGCACGCACGCACGCACGCACGCACGCACGCATACATCTGAACGAATGCACGAATTATGCCTGCCTGCCTGCCTGCCTGCCTGCCTGACTGTCTAGGTGGATGCAGCCCGCCTATCTATCTATCATGTTTCATATTTTGCAGACAACATTCTTGCAGATAAGAAGAAGGGTGCTGCTTTGCGTCTCTTGCGCCGCCGACTTTGTAGGGGACGAATAGGGGGGGTTCACCCTCTGAATCAGTTGAGAAGAGAGCAGGGAGATTATCACAATTTGGTTAGTCAGCTCCGCCTTGACAGGGAACGTCACATGCAATATGTCCGTATGACTGCTGAACAAATAGACAATCTCCTCTCTCTCATTGGACCAGACCTTACTAAGCAGAGTACACATTTCAGGGAGCCAGTGGAACCAAAACAACGACTAGCAGTCGCTTTGAGGTACGATACTAATTCTGCAATATTTGTTCTAATAAATTGCATACAGAATCCTACCGAATCTTCGAATAGTAGAATCAAGGATTGGTTAAATGACATATACCCCATATTAATGAAAGGTACGTGAATTTGCGCCCAAACCATGCAACTCTCTATTCATTCCAGTGTACATCTGTATCTATGTATACGTATGAACGAGAAAAGAAGCATCGACATCAATTTATTACAAGCCCGATTTTTAGAAAGTGTTTATTGAAGTTAGAATGTATTGTAACATTCACCTATTACATTCTATACAAATGTGGTGTCTGTTGTTCAGATGCGATTTGGAACTGTAGTAGTGATGGTGAATGGTGTATCTGAGATTCCACTGTACTGTGATTGTGTCTGGAGATAGAGCTAGCTACTAATGGTACTGCGCTTCCGCCAAACCCCTGTCCATCATGGGATGTGGCATACTGCTGCTTCTGGGCAGCTTCAAGGTTATCCAATATGGTCAGGATTTGGATTTTGGCTCTAGATTGATTCCGGTTGTTAAGTCTATTTAGTGTCGGCGCTAGCTAGACTAAGTAGAAACATTTCGACAGCATCTCGTTGTGGATGAGGTGGTACGGTGGACGTGGGTTTCTGAGCAGGCGCCTTTAGATACTCGATTACACTGTTATCAATATCGGGTGCCATCTGTTGTCGCCTTCTTTTGCATGGTTTGGACGGATTCGAGGTCCCTTCGTTCTCCGCGATTTCAATAATTGATTGCTGAGTTGCTGGCTCGGTTGAACTCTGAGATTACCTATCTCCATTCCCCTCGTCCACATCCAGATTGCACTTGGAACTATAAAAAAACAAAGAAAAATGTTGAATTTACCTGCAAGCGGTAGATAAAATCCCTAAACTTCGGCAACTTATATTACCAGGGTTTATGTGAAACAGGAATGATATATTCCAAATCGCATCTTATTAACCAACCAGCTTATCAAATACAAATGCGGATCAAAAACAGCTCCGTTTGGACATCTTAGTTTAACCTTTCTTGTGTTAATATGTAGGACCAATTAGACCTGTAGTTCTTGAGTTAAAGCCGCGAACAGACAAACAAAGAGACAGACAAGCGGGCAGATGGACAGAGACACAGATAGACAAGCGGACAGACGGACAGACAGAGATTATACCAATGTCAAAAGTATCATTTTCACACGACGTGTGTGAGTGTGGGTTAGCTGTGCATGACAATCACATAGTTAGAATGAAGTCAGAATGATGGATGCTAACCTTCTTGGCTGTAAGGAAGGTATCAAGAAATTCAGGATGTTCGTAAACTTCCACTGCTTCTGGCTGCCTGACCCTGATCCACTGGGCTTAACTGATCTGTGTTTTCTGACAAATGTATCTCTCAAGCCTTTCCATTTGGTCTTAGACTCATCCGCTGTGAATGAATCAAGAGCAGAAAATAGAGATTACTCTTTTGCTAAACCCATGCCGTCAATGCACCTCTGATTAATTACATGCCCACGTCTTGTGAAAGTCGCTAAAGTATATCCCTAGTTACAAACCGGGTGTATGGGTGGATGGATGAGCGGACAGACTGCGAAATGGGTAAATTGGCAGATTAACTGACAAAGCAAATGATGTATACACCATCTACATAGATTGATGCTTAAATAATATATCGACGTTGGATATTTTGAAAGTAATTTGACTGAGAGCTGGTGCTGCCTATGGTAGCAACGGGTGTGTACAATTGCTTTCTAAATATTCCATAGCTTACTTGATTATCTAGAAATTGGGATTCTAGGGGATCAGAGTTCAAAGACTTTGTTTCTCTCATTCCAGGTACATGGGGTCAGGTGACTCTATTAGCATCCTGGCGTTTAGTTACCGACTTGGCAATGAGACTGTGTCAATATGCGTCGCCGAGACATGCCAGGCCATCGAGAGGCGAATGACGCAGACGTATATGCCCACGCCAACAGAAGAAAACTGGAGGGCTATTGCAGGGAGGTTTTGCCAAAAAAGGAACTTTCCAAACTGCATAGGAGCCGTGGACAAAAAACATATCAGTGTCACTGCACCACGGAATACAGGGAGCCAATTCTTCAACTACAAGAACACCTTTTTGCCATTGTTCTTCTCGCCCTTGTCGACGCTGACTACCGGTTCATAGTTGTTCAGGTTGGTGACTTTGGTAGGACATGTGGCGGTGGTATATATGCTAGCTCGGCGCTGGGAAGAGGAATGGAGACCAAATCGATTGGTGTTCCAGGGCATTCGTATCTTCCCATTGCAATGAAACTTGGCAAAATGCCATTTAACATTGTTGGCGATGCTGCCTTTATGCTAAAACCTACCTACTGAGACCATATTCTGGGCCAAATCAGCCTATAGAAAGAAGGGTGTTTAAGTATCGGCTCTCAAGAGCAAGAATGGTTGTGGAGTGTGCGTTTGGCATCATGGCATCGCGATTTCGAATTTTGTATATGAGGATTAACCTGCAACCTCGCCAAGTGGATAGTCTTGTAATGGCCATTTGGATTTTGCATACTTTTCTACTGCGCCCATCTGAAAGCCAGAGATGGCCTGATTCGAAAGGGGCAGCAGACGGATCTCTGGATACGATAACACATATGGGAGGAAATCGTGGCAGCCGAGATGCCTTTGCTGTACGTGACAAATTTTGTCAATACTTCAACTCGACAGAAGGCACTGTACCATGGCAAAACAGAATGTAACATGGAACAAACTGTGTAGGTGAGAAAAGCCAAATTTCTCAAAATAAAGTCGTTATTTGATGTATCGAGTAATGCCTTAACCACAATTTTGCTCGAGTTCATAGCGTCCATCTGTCGACATGTTTGCTTTTCAGCATGCATGTCAAGCTGTATGTATGTCGAGATATCTATCTATCTTTGTGCGTATTATCTGTCTATCGGTAAATACAGATTGCATAAAGAGGATTGATGGTGGTGAAAGTTTTAGATTTATGTCAAACATACCAGAAGACCCCACAGAAGATCCCACAATTCCTGAAATTGCTCGCCAGACGATGTTTTTTCCCTGTTGTCCTTGTATCCAGAAGACTGCGGGTCATACAATTCCGGATACTTCTCGAGCTCAAATATCAACCTTTCTTCATCCATGTTGATCTTATTGTAGTCATAAACGTAGAAAGATCACCTAGAGTGGGAAACCAGGAATGATGTGTGATAATTTGATTGGCTCGTTTCATTCATTCGCTCGTGCGGGCGAAAAAATAATAGACTTGATTTCTATTTTAGAGCAATGCGACAACACATTGTGCATTATCACTAGGTACGCTCACTCCTGATGTAGATATCCCCATTCAATATAGTGTAGGCGTAATTTATTGTCTTGCTTTTTGACGCTCGCTCGCGTGACGCGGTTTGGGGGAGCCGTAATGTTTACACCCTATGCGATCGACAAATCGCATATGGCCAATCTTTTGCCTGGACAGACAGACAGTGCGACAGACAGACAGACATACAGACATACAGACAAACAATGATAGCACGTGGAATGCAGTCAACCAGTCAAGATTTCACGTGGTTAGTGTATGTGTGTCTGCCTGTAGTTGTACATAGGAAAAACTTAAAACGATCTGATTTTAAACAAACTGATTTTTTGAACCGAGCTACAGATGGTCGGGGTATAGCTAACACTGGATTCCCCCTGTCTGCTTCCATATGTATTATGTCAAACCACTCTCTATTGGCATGGCACTATTCCTTCAACAGAGTTTAAGAACTGACATAAGTTTTCATGTATGACGAAGGTTTCTCGACCAGCACAATTTCCTCCAATAGTTCTTAATTGATACATGTATCCTCTGCTTCTCTTGCCTCATCAAGCCACATCTGATTATACATTGTTTACAGGAGTAAGTTGTGCACAAGTCAAGCTGCCATCACCACGACATCAACTTTGTCAGCAGCAGAGTAATCTTCCTAGATATTCTCCATCTTGTGGAAAGAATCCCAAAAGCCTTTTGCAACAGCCATCCTTGCCCCGGAATGTCAAAGATCCTATGCGCTTCTTTCCAAAGGCTTATTTCGTCCCTGGTATGGATGCATTAAATAGCATTTAAGCGGGAATGCTGTATCTCCAACTGTAACCCAGGGAATTCTGCCTGACTGTGCTGAACTGGGCAAACAAAGCAAGGCAGTAACATTCATCTTGTCCGATAAGATGTGTTCTGCTAAATCAAATATGCTTATTCATTTACGAACTCTTTCGCCTATTAAAATAAATTTAAAAATAGTCAACATTTGATCTTAATAATTGCTTTGTGCCTTTTCTAACATAGTTTTATAATAGTAGAGCCTAAATACATTGCAGAATGTAGTAGCGATCTATAACACCAGTATTATTTTCAAAATCAACATGATACAGGTATACGGTGGCTTGAAATTGTTCCAGGGCTTAAGATACGTTTGCAAACCGTCCATTCGTTGTGCGTATTTAGTAACAATTATGATGGTGTTTCACTTGCTCCAATTAGAAGGTTAATATGAACAGTTTCACAGCCGACATTGTATAATAAGAAATGGCTTGCACAGCGTAGTAATACCCTAAATTATGAGGCTATACGTCAGGAGGAAATTACTAGTATAATAATATAAGCTGTTTACGGATAAATCAACAGAAATTTCACTTGGATATTTCTAAGAGCATGCGCCGTTTATAAATACACGTGGTCGGCAGATGTGTTGATAAATAAGAATAGGTCCGCTCATAATTGAATGCACGCACGTAACAAATACGTTTCTGATGTGGTTATATAAGTGCTCATGACTGACGCAATCGCACGCTCGTGTGACGCACGCATCCGGTTTGGTTTCTGTGTAAAAGTGGCCTAACACTTTCCGGGCATTAAGATCAAAATGGAATCTATCAATTGTCAACTTACACAGGATTTGAATGTTTGTCAGGAATAGAGTGATCTGTCACATAAGTACCTGACGTCATAATTAAATACGTTACATGTTAGCTGATAAACCAAGAGGGTTTAAGGTGCCCGCCATGCTATCAAAGGTTGGTGTGACTTTTCACAGTTTTGGACCTTTCAAATGATTTTAGGACAGGACAACCTTCTGGAAAATCCACATGGCTCTTTTTATAAAAGCTAAATTGGGCAATACCCTATGGCGAAAATCGTGACTTTTTGATGAAGATTAAAAACAAACTTTCAGGCATAATGTGGCTTACTTTTTGCTTCAAAACTGATTTATTTTACATGAATTAGTGGTCTGTAGTATCTACATTGCAAAAACTATCCTAACCCATAATTCTCATGAACTGTATGTGAAGAAATGGCGGGAATGTAATAGAAATAGCGGGAAACTAGATAAATTACTTCAGCTGGTTGAATTGTATCTGAAAAGTACAGATTCCTATTGTGTTCGAGTTTCCATAAATGCAAATAATAATTGTATGTTATCTGTAATAATAATAATAATAATAATAATAATAATAAAAATAATAATTATTATTATTATTATTATTATTATTGTTCACTCTATTCATTTTCCAGGTTAAGTAAAACTGTAGAGAACCAACAGATGTAAATCAGCGCCATGAAGCGTTCAAGTTCTACTATCGCAGACTTGGCTGTTCCAAACAAGATTCCAAAACAGACAACTACAGAATACTCAGCCTGCAGTATGTGCCAGAGACAGTCACATATAAAACTGTATTATATCACACAACTTGCTCTAGAACGATTTCGAGCAGCTGCAGATGCTCGAAAGGACAGAATAGCTCTCAGAGTGGAGTCAAACATAAAGTCTAATACGTTTCTTGTAGACAAACAACCTGTCTGGCATGCGGATTGTTATAACTATTATTTATTGAAAAAGAGCTATTGTAGCTGACGGGGTAGTGTCGGGCCGTTCCGGTGTATCATGTCGACTCGCCGCACCGCAAGTGCACGACGAATGATGATGATGGTTAGCATTCAGTCTTAGGATGACGGATCCTGTACGAGACTGCCCTGCGGGTATCAAAATCCGGCTCCTAAGGCCGGTGGAACTCAATCAGTCCAGTGGAGCCGTGCGACCATCGTCGCGAACATTAAATACAACAGTCTCATCCCAAGAATTTGTGTCACCAGTATGCCTGTCCATTGCAATTTCGTGATCTATGAACTTACAAGATTTGATTTGGTGACCTAAAAATTTAAGTCTATACAATGATTTTACCTAAACAACTATGAGTATGCTAGATAAAACTAAATACGAGCATACGAAAATACGAGACATAGAGACAGCCAGATGCACTTTTAAACATGGGGCTCCCTGAGGTACCACACAGACGCGTAGGTCCGCAGCGGTATCCCGGCAAAGGAGGCTCCCGCACACGAGACATAACTAATTAACTAAATATAAGTTATTATACCTCTAAGCTGAAAGGAAGAAGATTATCTCGGATGAAAGGTTAAGTGCCTCACGTGGGCACTACCCCTAGTGCTAGTTTGGATGAGGAGTATTATCCTTGCGTGGACCATCGTCGCTGAATCCTTGCGAGAGGCAAGTGCCTCGCTTGGGCCTATGTCTCGGGAAGGTGTCGCCACTGTCTAAAGCGGGAGAAGAGTAGTAGGCAAAAATGGGCCCACTCTAACATTTCAACCAAAATGCTTGAGGAAGAAAAGACCATACGTAGTGAGATTATGAATATAGGATTGCGTGCTGTTTTACGTGAAGACGGGACGAGCGATTCCCGATGGATTCCCTCATCGCCGTCTTATGTGATTCTTAGTATGCTGAATTAGTAGTTGCCGCTTTATTTATGCGGGCCTTCTGCTTCGCTTACCTAGCTTTTAGTTCTTTTCGAAACAAGAATTATTTTAGGCCACAAATGGCTGGCATTTACCTAGCTATTAGACACGGCTGTCATTGAGAGCAGACGCCCTAAGACATCAATACTGAAGACAGCGCTGATACATGTTGCTTAGTAAGATCTCTGAACTGGATAAGAATCCGGACATCCCGCTCAGTAATCACATAAAACGTTGCAGGACATAGGTTACCTTTCACGAAAGCATTATTAGACACTTGTCCTATTGCTATGGTCGGGGTAAGCGAGATGAATGCCCACCGTAAATGTCGTTCCCGTAAGGGCGTGGCAGATCTAAATATCATGCCCAGACATTCTTATGGAATTCAGTGGGGATACAATCTCGCCCGTCACCGGGTCCTAACCGTTTAACCTGTCGTTAGGTTTATATACAAGTTGCCCAGTTTTGCACTGCGGTGCAGGAGGATTGTTCAGCAAATAAAATAATAATGTTTTTTGCAGTGCTTTCCTACATTGGCAAACATGCTAACTACTAAGTATCTGAAGATACGGAGCGAATGTGTGTTATCCCACACCCTGGCCATCACCACTCGGAAACCCCAATAGTTTCCCAGAGTCGGATCAGCCCATGGTGCGGATAGGGACATCCAAACAAGTAAGAAGCCACAACGCTGAGTGAAGCATGAAGAGAGACACAATATTGGAGTCTTACCGGAGTGCGGGCTAGATTATCGCACTGCCGGAAGAGAAGAATATACTACAGATTTCTTAACGAAGAAAGTGTCTCTAATCATATTACACTTATCCTATCGAGCTGAATAGAAACGGTTTAGTCGGTAGCACGCTGGGCTAAACAGAGTTATAGCACGGGCAGCGACCTCAGTGAAAAATTGTTGGTGGCGGGAGAAAGAGCTGCATATATAAGTGTTGCTGTATAGTGTTTCCTACGTGCACTGCAGTCCTATATTTTCTATGAATAAACACAATATATGAACTGATGGCTACTATATATATAACCAGAACAATCACTACAGTGTAATATGATCAGAATTATATATTTTAGCTCATGTTAACGAACCTACTACGGTGCGGTTAGTAAAACACCTTACACAAAATCAGAATAACTATAAACAAATACAGAAATGTTAACTGGCGGTCCTAAAGACCGTTACGGTACCTTTTAGTCATCGGGACCATTCTTACGGATACAATATAATTAGAGAGGTTTATATAGCGAAATAATTAAAATGTGATGTATAATTACTTGAATACTCGGTAGTCATTCTTAAGTTAGGCTACCGTGTTACTGAAATTGATACGTCATTCCGTAGTTGACGTGCGTTGATGCATTCTCAGGAAGCTGGAATGTTCCCGCAGGTCGGTTCCCACAAGTTGGTTTCCGCAAACAGGATTCCCGCAAGAACACTCATGGAGGGAGTACATCGCTCAGCACTGTAAGCCTAATAGGATATCTAACGAGCAGTCAGCAAAAGGGACGATAGTACTACTGCTGTGAAGAAAGTTCCCGTAAACCGATGGCACAAATGGAAGTTGTAAATAACCCTATCACAAGTGGAGGTTGTCAGATGCAAATGAAGATACAAAACACAGCGTAACGGTGCTGGGTATGTCAGCCAGCTCTGAAGATGCACCGGGCAGAGTTTACTTGCTGCGGTCGAAAGTTAGAAGAACCTACACGACATTAGTGCGGTGACAGTTGAAATACCACTTTTAGGCGTGACCGGCAGATCCGGCGAGTCATCCATCAAAGAACATCCTGCCTCTACATCTGTAGAATCACATATTGAGGACGTAAAGGCCTCACCGCAAGTTCGTGTTCCGAAGTAGATATTAATATTTGTGAATGATAGTAAGAAAGCTCCAAATTGCTCCCGCAAGTAGGGAGATACAAAATTGTTTTTAGTGCGTTTTTTGGCACTGCTAGCTACGGGAGAGAACCCGTCAGAAACTGAAGTTATATGCATAATATCTGTTGCTCAATAGTAGCTAGTACAGGTCCAACCTGTTCGGCCCCTGGCCAAGGATGCTCTCGATCTCTGGATCGCATCTCCTTTTATACTCCTCGTGACGTCACAGGCGCAGGCTCCAACCAATCATCGTTCGAGCAACGGCCAATCAGCGCGTAGCTAATAATAGCACAGCCGAATGCTCTAGAACATTCTAGAAGTTCTGCGCCCACGTGGTTATGACGTCACGGCAATATTTTGAAGATAATCAGGAAGGGTTTTCCGTAGATAACTTAGCCATTTCTTAACCGATATTGAAATGGTTTACAGATTTAAAAAGCCCGTCGAATTCTGGTCTTGATTAATGTCAAATCTAACGGGAATAGGTAATCCAAAAGGATTACAGGGTACCTTCTCGGTACACTAAAAGCGCCAGCCTATCTTAGTCGTAAATCACGTGCCCCATCAAAAATAGCATCTAAGCGCGCGCATGAGCATTATGTGCTTTAACGAACTTAGTCGTGTTCGCAATGCGATCTCTCTCATAGGCCCATACACGCTTATGGCTCTACCCAGGGGGGGCGTGTTCAGGGAACGAATACAAGACGGGCGGCGCGTACCCAGCTTAGCTGGTACGGCCGGTACCCGTCCGGTCGATCCGGACTACACTATGAACTTGCTAAAAGGAAATGTGGTTCTGATGTTGAAGGCCCGTCAGCGTCCTCAGAAGAAACTACGCCACATGCTAGTTCAGTTACTCGATCAAGTAGTCCTTCTATCGATACGAATAGTTAATGTATTATATGTAAGAAAGTGTACGACCGAGAAGGTAAATTGCCATCATCTACAGTGGAAACACTCAATCGTCAGCACACACCTCTACAAAAGGTCAGAGATCTTGGTGATTCTTAATTATTAATGCAGATAGAAGGCCACGACGGTAAACCCATTGGTATGGCGGCACTCGACATTCAGTATCATAGGTTATGTATGAACAAATAAATGACCCGTCGGAAAAGATTATCTGACGTAGAACACACGCCTAAAACCTGTGTATGTGAACAAACTCCAGGTGATACCGATGCTTCCAATTCCTATAACATTGCCTTTAATGTTTTAATTGAGGAGATACATATACCATTGTTTGATGAGATGTCCTGTTTTCCACCTGTGGCGTTAAGGGATATGTATCGAACTCACTTAAAGAAGCAAGTCATTGGAGCATGGAACTCATATAAGTCCGGTAATCTCAAAAAGCGTTTGGAAGAACACTATGGAACTCGTATAGCCTTTTTGCCACAGACGTCGGGATCAGAATTTGTGTGTTCGGCTTCAGTTAATATCGGTGACGTGTTGACTAAAATGCCACCATTACAGGAAAATGCCACACATTCAGATGGTAAGACTTTGTTAGATGCTGCTCAGGTTATTCTCAGGATAGCAAAGAACTGTACGTTATACAAAGATACTCTTAATATCTCAACGGATGCAGCCCAAGAAATTGTGCCAAATGGTATACTCAATTGTTCATGTCAGTTACTTGTCGACAGGAGGTAAAAATTAGGCAATGAAAGGGTTGAATGTACCAATTAAACCAAGGACTCAGCACTACTATTGTCACAGCATTTATTGTATGCAATATGTGGACTGAAAACACCACTAACAGTTGGAATGGCATATGATGTCTATAACAGCTCACGAAGTAAATCACCCATGACAGTAATGAATGGACTAAACTTAAGTATAAGCTATGACACATTTCACCGCCAGCTAACGCATACGTGAAACGACATTCAGGAGGAAATCAGGCAAAAAGGTATATATGTCCCCATAACATGAAACCCAGCGTTTTTACTCAGTTTGCAATAGATAATATTGATTGGCATGAAAAAACACCGGATGGCTCAACATGTCCTGCAACAAGTGCGATAATGATTCAAGCACCTACAGAGATAGAAGTGACTATCAGAGCAGATACCCATTGCGACAAAGTACCTCTAAACCTGTGCACTCGTCAAAAGCCGATTTCTGAAGTTCCAGTTTTTACAATCAGCACATGCCGAATAACTCCATCAGACAAAGCATGATCACGATCCCGGGAAGAAATCCCACCACTTTTAGCTATCCACAGTGAAGGATCAATCGCAAGAATAATGTTATGGTTTTGGAAATTAAGTCGGATGGTGCCCACACAACTTCTAGATTTCCCATCTAATGAGAACATCATAATGCCAGGCGTCAGTGCATTCATCGCCACTGTGTTTCGGTATAGGGAAGCCAATAACATCGGATATTTACGACTAATTCCATCATCTCCTACTGATCCAGCTGTAGTAAAGTCAGCAATGCTGAATTGCATACACATCGCAAAGCACATTGGCTTTGATTGTACTGTGATAACGTGCGATCTGGTCATATATGAGATAGCATTTGCACTTCGTAAACAATGTAAGGAACAATTCTCCAGTGTTGTCTTACATCTAGGTGGTTTCCATGTGTGTCACAATTACTTTAAAGCGATTACTATAATTATGAGCGGGAGTGGAGCAGAAGACATTATTGTGGCTGCAGGTATAGCTCTTCCAGGAACAGTATGTACACTTTGTTGGACCACTAGGACCCAGGCGTCTTCCCAAAGACCATTCCGCTAGCTCAGCCCTCTCTTTCTCTCTCTCTCTCTCTCTCCCACCCTCTCCCTCCCCTCCTCCCATCCTTTCACCCATCCCTCCCTCACTCCATCCCTCTATCCATCCTTCACTCCCTCACTCACCCAGTCCATGTCTCTGTTACAATAAAATATGTGTATAAAATGAGACTGGCTATGCGCAAGTGCCATAGTAACACATGATAACGCAGGCTACTGGACCCGGACTGGTCCCCGTAAATGCGACCCGATGCCATTGCTATTCCAGCACAGTAACCTGCGTTATTCCGGACAGGCGGACAAAAGCAGTGTGCCCGATGCACATATTATATCCCTGAATTATAAACAACAATTGCTTAGTTAAATCGAATTTGAGTGGGTATGTGGTGTTTCTTATTTGGAAATCAGGTAACTATCGATGTGCTCCGGTGTGTTGTTTGCTTCATTAGTGGTCTTATTCTGATGGAAACAGGCTTGGTAGACGATGTACTGGTGTTTCCAGCGCCGATGATACAGATATATCCGTCATTGAACGGCACTGCACTACTTGATTAATTGCTCACTGATCATCGGTGTCCGATGGTGGTACGGGCATGTATGCAGAGGCAGGTATCACGCTTGTCTAGAGATGCCTTTGGAGCTAGTCCGGCGGCTACAGATGTACAGTATCACTGATACGCAGGCACCGTTGTACTCCTTTTGTCAGAGCCATCTTTGATCTACGTATCAGCAGGTTCCAGAAGGCATGGACACAATGTGTCCTATGACTTAGCGTGCATGATGCTACTTTTCTTACTCCACCCCATGGTTCCTCCGCACGAAGTGGATCATCATTTTCTTCAGCTTCGTGCTTTGTCGATAGGTATATGTGGCCGAACTCTGTTTCGGATGCATTCATAATGAGATTCTCATGTTTTAGTTTACTTGAAACTCTCGGCAGTACTTGGTCAAGGGGCGTTCTTTCGCCGTCTATAAAGTCCACATCGTCGTGATATTCCATATCTAGCAGCATACACAGTATGGCCACTTGGATGGCCGTCTGGAATTTTTCTCACATATTTCAAGACTTCAGGAAACTGGGTAGCATTTGAAAGGGCAGGGGGTGATGGGAGGAGCCGATTGAGGTACCTGTATTAAACTATTCATAATTCACTGTCATGAATAGTACTATCAGCTTAGTGTCTGAATTCATAGTCTCGCTAGTCGCCGCTCATCGGCATTAGAACAGCTTGCAGTAGGGCATCTAGGCTCGGTGAGTGTTTAATTATATCGAAGGCTCGTGGCATGTCAATGCCAAGTTTGTCGAACTCGCAATGGTTGGGCATGACTACTGACACACGCATGGAGTAACGCTCCCCTAACCCTAACCCTAACCCTAAGACATACAACCGTGCCCACGTTTAATACCAATCTGACAGGATCCAGCGAAGTCCTCGAGCGTGTTGTGGTTGTGGTATAGGGTCACATTGAATAGGATTATCCATCTAGTGTGTAGAAGCACAATCGGCCGCAGATCGGCTGGAAATATCTGTTAAGCATTCGCTGATGTGGTGCATGTTGTTACTGCGTTCACTGCGTCACTTGGTGCAGTCTTCACTGTGGCCACTTTGATAGATGCTGCATCACTCTTAATGGAAAAAGCTATGTATCATATTTATTGACAGATGTCACTGGCTTTCTTTTTCGGATAATTTAACGGCTATTTATGTAATGGGAATTATCGACGTAAAAAAGCAAATCGAGAGTTATTTATAATAGCTAAACCTGCAATCAATTTGCAAACTAACTATGATATATACAAATTCAGATTTCATAATAAATATCAATAAGTTATACCGTGAAGTTTTATCAGCTACCGATGTCAATCGATATCGACGCATCTAATATATGTGTAACGGGTGCTTAGTAGACGTAGGGCCAACAGAAACAGCTCGAGTATGCATATGAACTCCTACAGCTACAGCCGGTTTTATTATTTCTTGGACTTATTGCCAACTATCGCCATGCCTTGTGCAGCGCCATAGCTGGTACGAAAGTGTGCTTACTCCAAATGGCGTAATATGAAATAAAATGGGACCATAGAAGAATGAGAATACGGTCAACTTTCTCCAACACATTTGATAAGTTTCGGAAAATTCAACAGACTTGTTTTATTGTCAGGTAACTTAAACATCGAAATGTCAAGAGTTAAAGGATACACAAATAGGTGTACTCGCCCGCAGGTTTGCCACCAATTAGTTTGGTCATCCAGGATAAAGATCGGTGTGTTTCATGATGAGCTGTGATACCGTCTATTGAGTGACCTATACACGCATAAATGATTGACTGTCGCGGGTGTCTGAAGATGACCCTTTCAATTATAGCTATGCCACGCTCGTCTCTAGCTAAACTCCACCCACACTTCGCCGTGTTGGGATTGATCGATCCCCGAATGCCCTGATTATCAATTTTTTGAAAACTATACAGGAAAGTTGTTGGATATTTTGTAATTAAATTGACTACGTGCTGTTGCTGTCTATGGCAGCAACAGCGCCCTGTCAGATTAGTTTCAAAATATTCAACATAATATTTATTAAATAGTGAAGACAGACAATTCGTACAACAACGCATAACCCGTCTTTAAATCTCCTTCGCGCCGTACTTATCTACGCCATTCATGATGTCATTGATTATAATGCCATTTTACACGTCATGTAGTTGCTTGTGACATCATATGATGGGTGGACACTCTGGAAAGGTTAATTGCATGTCTGCCCTGATACTGGGCCCTTAGTGGGTCAATACCGAGCCACAATCCAGAACTGACCAAGTAACGCGGATTATAAAGGTGGTTTTATTGGAAATGCAAATTCAATGCTACAACCTATAAATACGGATGACAGATAATTACAGATAAACATGATGTGTGTGCCTGGAGACCCCGGACGGAACCGTTATGAATATATGAATATGAAATAGAGATAAATGCGAATGGCTATTGGAGACCACCGCTGTGTGGCGTACATCATCTTTATGTTGGATTATGTACTGTTTTGCCGAACTACTGATTTGCATAATGGATTTAAGCTCGATTATACATATTAAATCAACGTCGGATATGTATGTCGCCAGTGCAAAGTAAATTTAGAAAGTGAACTTGATCTGAATGTTTAGTAGGAAGTAGATTAATGTAACTACGGCAATGTGTCACGTCTGTGCAATGTGCAGGGACGGTGACTGATGTGATAGGAGGTTGACCGTGCTTGGCCTCTGGGTCGACATTTAATAGATGGCAATCCAATTAGTTTAATATAATATGCCAAATAACTTTCGCAAGCAATTTTCTAATCCATTGACGCTTATGAGCAGATCAATATAGAACACGGAGCGTTAGAACGTTGCCTGATTTAATAATAGTGCTGTCCCCTAAAGTGCTGACACATGCTTTCCAAATATGGTCTATCCCACCCCAACCCACCACCACACGCCCATCTACGCCCCTGCAACAAATTACACCGGAACCAAACATTAACCACCTAGCTACATGGAAAATTTATTAGAAATACTTTCTGAAATGGCTTCACACAGTCTGATTTCCAAAATGTGTCCGGGGCCCCATAATTCCCTGGAGCATTCCATCCTGCAATTGTTTCCAAGTGCTCGCTCTCCAGGCTTGTACTTTTCCAAAATCGCATACCCGTCCCCCTCTCCCAGGGTGAGGGATAGATACTGTTGGAGGGGTTGCGTTCATGTCACAGGGTGTTTAAATATTAGCTTTAATAGGTGTGTTTGGGCCTATAATGGAAATACTTGCCGTGGTTCGATTAACACTTTCATGACAAATCCGGCCAGACTCAGCCTCTGCGGTCGTCTTAGCCAATGCCCATTTGCAGGCTAAGATATGACTATGATTTTTAAATGTTCCACTGGAATGACTGGCTCGATAATCGAGCCAGTCATTCCAGGGGTACATTCTCAAAACTAGTATTCTCTTGGCATGCAAATGCACATTCAATAAGCAAATATGTTTTATTTACTTAACCAAATTGTTCCATTACAAGGTTAATCCACATCCTGTAAAACATCAAATCCGAGTTGCTTTGTATATTCACTTTGCACTGGCGTAGAATGTGCCTTTGAATGTCAGTTAAATACGGAGCTTGACATTATATTATGTGTTGTCGCGCTTATAGATTATGCAAATTAGTATGGGCACCAAAGCAGTAACTAATCCAAATTGCGTCTGATATGTGCCACTCAGGGATGGTTTGCAATCACATTTATCAGTATCTTATATTCATATATTCATAGCTGTCTCGTCTAGGGGCACTCCCAGCACAGACATCACGTTTATCAGTTATTATTTGCCATTTATATATACCGTTCGTATACATTATAGTAATGTTGTGAACGTCGAATACAGTATGTATCCGATCTGTCACTCAAGTATGTGACCTCATAATCAATTACGTCACATGTGACCCTGACGTCACAATCTGGATCCGTAATGAATTACGTATCTATGTCTGTCATGAGCATTTAAACGTCCGGCAAGTGTATAAATTGTATTTATTGGATAAATTTACTATTTAAAACACATTCTGAAGAATATTTTGAAACTAATTTGTCTGGGCGCCAATGTTTAATGTGTTACCTGTATAGTTACTTCAAATCTGTGATTTTGAGAATTCAGGGTTCTATGTGAGAGAGAGAGAGAGAGAGAGAGAGAGAGAGAGAGAGAGAGACGTGAATTCATGCTATTCTTCTCTACTAAGCTGGAGCTTATCTTTAATGAAAGCTGGTATGTTAAGCTTGAAATCAGCTGTTTTCCAGGTGGGGTGAGATCCCCACAAGATACACTGGTTTATTGTGTGGCTTTATAATTGCAGAATGTCTGACTTCTGTTTCTTAAGTTTGTCGGTCTCTGAATGAATGTGTCTGCACAATCAATAATACAGGTTGTGCTTAGATAGTTCTCTCGAAATGGTTCAGGACAACATGCTCTAATTGCTTCCCTGGGAAGCTAGATGTACTTTTACAATCTGCCCATGGTTTTCCGTAGACATGGTCATTTGTACAAAAGTCAGATTCCTGACATTGTGTACATATGTCAACGTACTGGATGGATTCATTGTTTCTTTTATGTGTCGGCCTTATTAGTATCTGCAACACCATGATAGAGTCCGTCTCTGACAAATCAGTTATATCATCACAGTTTATTTCATCGCTGCTATTAGTGGCCACGGAACAGTCTGAAATGCTGAGTTTCTTTAGACATTTAATGTTTTTCCTTACCACCTTACGTCAACCTGGTGTGACACATTTATCGTAACCTAATTTTAATTTCGGATATTGGTTTCTCTCGGATGGTTTGTCATCCAAAAAATGTTCTGAACACACATATACCTGTTGTGGTAAGCCTTGTCTATTAATAGCGTTAGTCCCCCCCCCCCCCCCCGCTAGTCTGCTCGGTTCATCTGATGGCATAACGTGGAATTTTTATGGGATTAAAAACGCTCAAGCCCTTCTTAAATATATTTAGTTTTCTGCTATTATTTGTGCACCCATTGACCGCACATGAATTTCCGCCACTTTTTCTGTATTTTACGTCGATATCCATTGTCCCCGAGTTTCAGATCTCTACAGGTTCTTATGCTTATAATAACGATAACGCTATGTACGCGTCTTAAGCGTTTTTCACTTGTGTAATGGCGGGCTATTACGTCATTAGCCAATGGCGGCGCCGGCGGTAATCTAGGTCACGTCTCGATGAACGCGTGTATTTTGAAACCAATTTGACTTGGTGCTGTGTCAAGTCAAATTAATTTCAAAACATTCAACAGAATGTTTATTAAATAGTAAAAACATACAATTTGTACAACAGCTCTTAGTCCGTTTTCAATTAGGCATTCATGACGTACTTATATACGTCATCCATGAGGCCATTGCTTATGACGCCATCCTACACGTCATGTAGTTGATTATGACGTTGTCATTGGTCGAGCCATAGCTAGAATCCCTCTGACTGTTGAAACATTGACATTTCATGAGCTAAGGGTTAACAAATAGGTGAACCTCCCAGTGTGCCACAACTGATCAAGCCCATATAAAGTGTATTGACGAAGGTATACTAAGTTAGTTAGTTCGTTGCCGTATTACATTGATTATCCAAGTGCCACGTGTATTTGCCATACGTTACTTCCGACACAGGCAGCGCATAGTTTGTCGTAAAGAAAAACGAAAATGTTTAATGAAAACCACACCTGACTGACAGTTTCGTTGGGATCAACTTCCATCAGCCAGGGTTAAAGATCGGCGGATTGCAAAACTATTCATGATAGCATCTCCTGTCCGATCTGTACAGTAATACATAATTTACTATCGCCAGTGTCTAAAGAGTGCATGCCAAGTTATAGTGGGTATGCAAATCTAGTGCGAAAACTGATAAATATAGATGCCACATACTTACAGATAAACATGGTATGCGTGCTGGAAGAATCGCGAACGAGACCGTTATGAATATATGAATATGGAATACAGGCAAATGCCAATGCAGACCACTGGTGTTTATGAGCAGATCAATATAGAACATAGTGAATTGGAACGTTCCCTGCTTTACTGGTACAGCTTTCCATAGTACTGATACTGCTTTCCAAACCTTGCGATGTATCAAGCATAAGTGCTTAAAACGTTGATTTAGCAGATGGTGTTCGGAGCCCATTGCACCCGAAAAGCTGACCGTGTGAATGGCAATCACAGACCTCAATGCATAATTTAAATTCTTGCTTCAGTTCTATTAATTCACTTCCTGACAAACTTCAGCTCCGCGGCACGTTATAGATTCCCTTTACACCCGCAAAGAATTTGCTTTTCAATGTCTGTGGACTACACAGTTTGACATAAAATGTATGTATGATCGTTCTTAGATTCATCATGCACACCAGTATGCCCACCTGCTATGTACCACAGCGGTGGGCTGCTATAACATTTATCAGTATTTTATATTCATATATTCATAATAGTCTCGTCTAAGGTTTCTCCCACCGCAGACATCACGGTTATCAGTTACTATCCGTTATATGTATAGACTGTTCGTATACTGCATACTAAATTCCAGGAACGTCACAGAAGTGCAATGACATGTATAACTGATGAATCTGATCTGTCACTCAATTACATGACCTCATACACAACTATGTCACATGTAGCCGTATGCCTCAATGGATATCCGTAATGAATGTCATATCTAGCTCCTTCATGCACATTTAGTCGTCCGTGATATGTAAGAAATGTGTAAATTTAATGGATTTACTATTTAAAGGTTAACTAACGTTATCTCTTGCTAGCGAGTCAAGTGGTTTAATATACTACTGATAAACTGCGCAGGTAATTATAAGCTTTTTATCACGCCACTAAGATATTCAGGGTTTAGTAGCTAAATGTTTGTACATGTTTGCACCATATGATGGCTTTCATAATTTACTTTTTAACCAATCAGAAAAAAACAGTGTGTCTGTCCCGGTATCTACCCCAGGCATAGCCGTGACATCTATAGCTTTGTAATGCGGTGTCAAAGCAACCATACAGGTCAGCGTTTGAATATTTTGAAACTAATGTAACTGGAAGTTGCTGCTGCTTTAGGCAACAACAACTTCCAGTCAAATTAGTTCCAAAATATTTAAAATGATGAGTATTACATAATAACAAATGTAATGAATTAACACTTAAAACACACACCCTCGCTTCAGGAAGCAAAATCGTATCGACCACTGTTCAAATACACCATTTTAGATGCGATTAGCATCCCTTTCATACACATTCTGGTGAATATTTTTAATCTAATTTGGCTGAGTGATGTTGCTGCCATGTATTCTACAGCTTACATCTATGGTTGCCTTGAAATTATGACACTGAGAATTCAGGGTTCAAAGGATATAGATCGATCCCAACACATGCACAACTTTGGCGGAGGTTAGCTAGAAATTGTCGTGACATAGTTATAGATGAACCCTCTAATATCAGAGTATCCAGATACTCATTGACATCAGAATTTAAGTATCCAACTTGCCAATCAAATGAGGACATCTTACAAAGTTCTGTTGGACGAACTCGTTTGACACTACAGTTACATCGACCGCTACTGTAGCACTGGCTAACTATCCCACATTTAAACCTCACAATTTTACCGTCAGCAGTACATATGCCTTCTATTACCGTGCCTAGGCTTCACTGTAGGTTAGTCTCACCATAAGGTAACTGAAGACTATATTACGATTCCGCAACTATAGCCCTGTAGTTATTTTTACTATCTAGTAGCCCACGCCAATAGTTCAGTATAGGATAACTAACCTCATCTCCTGATATCTATACATATGCTCCAATAGGCCACTCATCGACTATGAATGCAATGTTAAGCGTTTTAGCTTCCCGTCAAAGAAAGACATTCAGGCATTAGTAGCTAAATGATGGTACAATTATATAGCTTATGATGGCTGTCGTGACTCACTTTTCAACCAATCAGTTAAAGACCTAGCTTGTTTGCCTAAGTATATATGCGCTCAGTCATAGAGGTGCCACCTATAGCTTGATAATGTGGCATAAAAGCAACCATACAGGTAAGCTGTTGGTTATTTTGAAATTAATTTGACTGGAAGGTGTTGCTGCCTTAGGCAGCAGCAACTTCGACTCAAATTAATTTCAAAATATTCGACAAGATGATTATTAGATAATAAAGAATGTAATGCATTGGAACTTACATGGCACCATACGCTATCCCTCGAGGAGACAACATGATGGAGATCACTGTTCAACATGTTCTAGATATTACAAAGCAGATAATTGTGAAACAGATAAGGTAATGTGACAGAATGTGAATGATATTGAATCCATAAACCATACTCTATCAGTGTAATACAACATTTGAGATGAGATTAGCATTCCTTTAAGTATATATCGTGACCTTGCAGTGTACACGGTAGACGCAGCAGACAGAGACAGCAATCTGTAGCTCCCTGTGATAATACCCTCTCTAATGCTTGCTAGACTATTCATTCAGAAAGTGGTGCCAGCTCGTCCACGCTAGCCAGACACTAATATAAGAAACTGAACCCTCAACGGCTAGTGCTGTGTCTGGCCGGTAGACTATTCGTGCAGCAAGTAGTGGGTGGATTTTCACGTCGCTAGCCAGACACTAGCAGGGCAAACTTAGGCTTCTACAATAGTATCCGTTTCTGCAGTCACACGGCGGCGTCTCTACAAGTGGCGAGTCTCTTTAAACGAAAACTCACCTTTGTCTTATATTAACCATTCAGCTTATAGAATTTGCCACACATAGACATCACTGTTTTTTACTCTTTTTATAGTGTTGGCAACGAATATATGTAGGCCTTAGTAGCTAAACCTTTATGCATTTCTACATCATCTGGTGACTGTCATGATTTGCTTTTCAACCAATCAGAAAAAAACTAGTGTGTCTGCATCGGTCATATGCGCCCAGTCATAGAGGTGGGATCTATAATTCGGCAGTATGTCATAAATGCAATCATACAGGTAAGATGAGTATTGCATACTAAAGAATGTAATGTACTGGCAGTAACATGACATCACACACTGTCGCTTAGGGAGACAAACTGGTGGCGATCACTGTTCAACATTTACGCGATATTACAAAGCAGATAATTGTGATACAGATAAGGGAATGTGACAGGATATGAATGATATGGAATCTCTACACCATACTCCATCGGCGCAATACAACATTTGAGACGAGGGTACCATTCCTTTAAAAGACACGTGACTGTATTCGGCCAAGAGCAAGGACTCTGATATTCGGAAACAAAACCACTCTCGCAATAAAATCTGCTTTATAGAGAATATTAGTAGGCTTGGTTCTAAGTCCGGGAGGAGGTAGGAAAATGAAGCATACAACTTTACACCACAGAGGCGGACGAAAAGCTCTTTGTTGCGTCACCTGGCCAAACATCAGCGCTTCCAATGTTAACACCGATGTAGCGGAATGGACCTTTCCGGTTTTATCTATGCCCCGCCCATCTCTATCTAAGCTCCACCGGCACACCGCTCGTGGTGGGGTGAATCGATCTCTGATCTCCCTGACTATCAATTTTCAGAAAACCACGCGTGTAAGCTGTTGAATATTTTGAAACTAATTGGACTGAGTGCTGTTGCTGCCTATGACAGCAATAGCACCCAGTCATACTAGTCTCAGAATATTCAACATCATATTTATTAAATACCAAAGGCATATACTTCGTACAACATGTCGGGTTATTAAGAGTTAAAGACTGGTGAAATAGAATCATCTTTGACGTAATGACTATGGGGGTCATCATACTCGCCACTAAACTGACTATGGTGTACTATGACGTTGGATTGATAGATGGATACTCTGGAAATGTGAATTATCCTTTCAGGAGAATACTACAGACAGCTATGTGTTGACTAGTTTAAAAAACAATTAGTGGCAATGTAAACCACATCTTATTTATTCAAATTTAAAGGATTGTATGGTGTTTTGTCTTTTGAGCTTAGAGCGGTGAATTGTGTTAAGCGTGAATCTGGATTCTAGTGGCTTTCCGTGCCAATGCCTCAGTGTGAACGTAACTGAATACCTACCTTCGTACACACGATACAATCGATAGGTATACGTAATAAATATGTACTTAGAATTCCCATCTATTGATAAACGATACATTTAAATAATGCATTTAAGACTATTTTTTACTTTATTGGCACTTGACCTAACTAGAGGTGCATCCGCCATTTTAGATATATATTTCCTAGCGGAATTATTTCAGACTCTATTGTCTTCGCCGGTGAGCACTTGTTGGTATACAACCATTCTCGTAATGCTAACTCTAGTCATTCTTATGCTTGCTTCCGAAGTGAGCACATAGTAATGTCATAGCATAGTTCAATACCAGCTCTACGTTTGCTATGATGCAGCTGACAGAAAATATATTTATAACAATTTACTGAAAGCTGTTGCTGCATACAGCAGCAACAGCTTTCCATCAAGTTGCTGTCAAAATAATCAGCTGATAATACAATTGATAATAATTTGATAACAATTTGGCTGAAAATCGTTGACGTAGCAATTGTTCTCACAAATAACCAGCAGGGCAGTCCATGTTGCAGTTTTGACTAAGGTAGCAACAGCGTTGTAAAAATGTTCTCAGAATAATCAGCGGCCTTTCTGTTTTACCTATGCACCAGTTAAATACGTTTCAAAATATTCAACAGAATGTTGACTACATAGTAAAGACAAATAATTCGTACTTGGCGGACTATTGACCGTTTAAGACGGAATAAAATTACGTCATTCATGACCTAATTGATTATGACGTCAGCGTACACATCATGTAATTGATTATTACCTAATATGACTGACTGAGAAACTGGATTCCCCCAATGGCATCTCGGATTGTTAGCCTTTCTAGTGGCATTGCTTTTAAACTTTCTGAAAATAAACTGTGCCAATAAGTAATCAAACACAGCATGTGTCTATCCGCCACACCAACACAGCGCCATGCATAAAACAATACTTATTAAGTTTGTCCCACGAGCAATGAACCTGATATTCGAAAGCAAAGCCACTCTCGCAATCAAATCTACTTTATGGAGATATTTTAGTAGGCTTGGTTCATGTCCGGCAGGAGGTTGGGAAAATGAAAATACCACTTTCCAAAACAGAGCCGGATGAACAGTTATCGCTTAATCTCCGTATCGCATGTTCACCCATAAGCGCGCGCTCAAGTTATAACCACCCCCCCCCCCACCACACCCACAGAAGTGTCCTTTCAGGGGAATAGCATAGATGGCTAAGTATTAACTGTGTTAAGATGTTATTTGAATGGAACTCGTTGCAGTCAAATTAGTTTCAAAATATTCCACACTATATATGTTTAAGTGTAAAGGGTCTTTTGGGGTGTTGCATTTTGAGCACAGAGCGTATCTTTGCTCGGCATCCTCACCTCGCTGGTGTTGTGAACACCCATGCCAGTAACAGCCATGGAACGGGTAAACGGTGTTGGTGATCGGTTCATAACCATCTACGGGAGCACCCTCGATCCAACGCTCGCCACCGTTCCCGCACTCTACATGGTGTATGAGTACGCCCCTGTTTCTCGACGCGTACTCGATCCAATGAGTAGCCGCTGAACTGGATGGGTGGGGCTGATAGAAGGTTTTCTCATATGCAGACTGTGAAGGCTCAACCTAGAGTTTCGGCTCGCAACCTAGTGATTGTGATCTATAAAGTAAACCAATGGGCGCATAACTGTCGGCTGTTTAGCATGTGGAAATCGAAGCTGCGCGTTGCCAGTGTTCCAATAAAATAAATACATATACTGCCAGAGCCGTGATGGAGCCAGAGTAAAATAGGCTTAAAAACCAGGGATTGAATTGTGGCAGGTGCATCCAGAGATAGTCGCATATGAATCGTCAGAGCGTCAGTATATCAGACATTTAAACGCTGGTCTGCTAACTCAAGATTATTATCTTGGCATGTTGGTCCAGGGGAAAGATGCCCAGTTGCGGATGTCAGGCGGAGGTGCGGTATGGCAGTCCGATCCCCAACCGGGGAGATGGTGATCGACAAATTAAACTAAAGTGTGCATGACTGTCGGCTGGTTAGCATGTGGAAATTGAAGCCGCGCATTGACAGTGCATCAATAACATGAATACATATACTGTCAGAGCCGTGATGGAGGCAGAGTACAATAGGCGTAAAAGCCCAGGATTGAATTGTGGCAGGTGCATCCAGAGATAGTCACATATGAATCGTCAGAGTGTTAGTATATCAGACATGTGAAAGCTGGTCTGCTAACCCAAGATTCTTAGCTTGGCGCGGTGGTACAGGGGAAAGATGTCTGGTTGCTGATGTCATGCAGAGTTGCAGTATGATGGTTCGATCACCGACCGGGGAGATGGTGATCAACACATTAAACCAATGGGTGCATGACCGTCGAATGGTTAGCATGTGTAAATTGAAGCTGCACATTGCCAGTGCATCAATAAAGTAAATACATATACTGCCAGAGCCGTGATGGAGTTAGAGTATAATAGGCTTTAAAGCCAAAGATTGAATTGTGGCAGGTGCATCGGCAGATAGTCCCATATAAATCGTCAGAGTGTCAGTATATCAGACATATAAAAGCAGGTCTGCTGACCTAAGATTCTTAACTCGGCTCGCTGGTCCAGGGGAAAGATGTCTGGTTGCTGATGGCATACAGAGTTGCAGTATGGTTGGTCGATCCCTGACCGGGGAGATGGTGATCAACACATTAAACTAATGGGTGCATGACTGTCGGCTGGGTAGCATGTGGAAATTGAAGCCATGCGTTACCAGTGCATCAATACAATAAATATATATACTGCCAGAGCGGTGTTGGAGTCAGAGTATAATAGGCTTAACAGCCACGGATTGAATTGTGGCAGGTGCATCCACAGATAGTCCAATATGAATCGTCAGATTGTCAGTATATCAAACATGTGAAAGCTGGTCTGCTAACCCAAGATTCATAGCTTGGCGCGGTGGTCAAGGGGAAAGATGTTTGGTTGCTGATGCCATACGGAGTTGCAGTATGGCGGTTCAAGCCACGACACGGGAGATGGTGATAAACAAATTAAACTAATGGGTGGATGACTGTCGGCTGGTTAGCATGTGGACATTGAAGCCGCGCATTGCCAGTGCGTTAATAAAATAAATACAGAAACTCTGAGAGCCGTGATGGCGTCAGAGTATAATAGGCTGAAAAGCCAAGGATTGAATTGTGGCAGGTGCATCCACACATAGTCCCATATGAATCGTCAGAGTGTCATTATATTAGACATGTGAAAGCTGGTCTGCTAACCCAAGATTCTTATCTCGGCTCGCTGGTCCAGGGAAAGATGTCTGGTTGCTGATGCCATGCAGAGTTGCAGTATGGCGGTTCGATCCCCGACAGGGGAGATGGTGATACACACATTAAACTAATGGGTGCATGACTGTCGGCTGGGTTGCATATGGAAATTGAAGGCGCGCATTGCCAGTACGTTAATAAAACAAATACATATACTGCCAGAGCCGTGCAGGAGTAGGATTACAATAGGCTTAACAGCCAAGGATTAAATTGTGGCAGGTGCATCCACAAATAGTCCCATATAAATATTCAGATTGTCAGTATATCAGACATGTGAAAGCTGGTCTGCTAGCTCAAGATTCTTATCTTTGTGCGGTGATCCATGGGAAAGATGTCTGGTTGCTGATGCCATGCAGAGTGGCTGTATGGCTGTTCGGACCGCGACCGCGGAGATGGTGATCAACAAATTAAACTAATGGGTGCATAACTGTCGGCCGGTTAGCATGTGGAAATTGAAGCAATGCATTGCCAGTGCAGCAATAAAATAAATACATTTTGTGTGAGAGCTGTGATGGCATCAGAGTACAATAGGCTTAACAGCCAAGGATTGAATTGTGGCAGGTGCATCCCCAGGTAGTCCCATATACATCTACAGAGTGTCAGTATATCAGACATGTGAAAGCTGGTCTGCTAACCCCAGATTCTTGTCCTAGCACGGTGGTCCAGGGGACAGATGTCTGGTTGCTGATGCCATGCAGAGTTGCAGTATGGTGGTTTGTTCGCCGACCGAAAAGGTGGTGATCAACAAGTTAACCTAAAGGGTGCAACATTGTTGGCCGGTTAGCATGTGGAAATTGAAGCCATGCGTTGCCAATGCGTCAATAAAATAAAAACATATACTGCAAGAGCTGTTGATGGAGTCAGATTACAATAAGCTTAATAGCCAAGGATTTAATTGTGGCAGGTTCATCCACAGATAGTCAAATATGAATCGTCAACGTGTCAGTATAGCAGACCTGTGAACGCTGGTCTGCTAACCCAAGATTCTTCTCTTGGCGCGGTGTTCCAGCGGAAAGATGTCTGGTTGCTGATGACATGCAGAGTTGCAGTAAGGCGGTTCGATCCCCGACCAGGAAAGTGGTGATCAACAAATTAAACTACCTTGTGCATGACTGTTGGTTCGTTAGCATGTGGAAATCGAAGCCGCACATTGCCAGTGCGTCAATACAATAAATACATATACTACCAGAGCCGTGATCGTGTCAGAGTATAATAGGCGTAAAAGCCCAGGATTGAATTGTGGCAGGTGCATCCAGAGATAGTCACATATGAATCGTCAGAGTGTCAGTATATCAGACATGTGAAAGCTGGTCTGCTAACCCAAGATTCTTAGCTTGTTGCGGTGGTACAGGGGAAAGATGTCTGGTTGCTGATGCCATGCAGAGTTGCAGTATGATGGTTCGATCACCGACCGGGGAGATGGTGATCAACACATTAAACCAATGGGTGCATGACCGTCGAATGGTTAGCATGTGTAAATTGAAGCTGCACATTGCCAGTGCATCAATAAAGTAAATACATATACTGCCAGAGCCGTAATGGAGTTAGAGTATAATAGGCTTTAAAGCCAAAGATTGAATTGTGGCAGGTGCATCGGCAGATAGTCCCATATGAATCGTCAGAGTGTCAGCATATCAGACATGTGAAAACTGGTCCGCTAACCCAAGATTCTTATCTTGGTGGGGTGGTCCAGGGGAAAGATGCCTTGTTGCTGATGCCATGCCGACTTGCGGTATGGCAGCTCGATCCCCGACTGGGGAGATTGTGCTCATCAAATTAAACTAATGGGTGCATGACTGTTGGCTGGTTAGCATGTGGAAATTGAAGCCACACGTTGCCAATGCTTCAAAAAAAATAAATACATATGCTGCCAGCGCCATGATGGAGTCAGAGTACAATAGCATTTAAAGCGCATTTAAAGCCAATGATTGAATTGTGGCATGTGCATCCACAGATAGTCCCATATGAATCGTCAAAGTGTCAGTATATCAGACATGTGAAAGCTGGTCTGCTAACCCAAGATTCTTATCTTGGCACGGTGGTCCAGGGGAAAGATGTCTGGTTGCTGATGCCATGTGGAGTTGCAGTATGGCGGTTGGACCCCGACCAGGGAGATGGTGATCAACACATCAACATAATGGGTGCATTACTGGTGGCTGTTTAGCATGTGGAAATTGAAGCCACACGTTGCCAGTGGTCAAGGAAATAAATACATATACTGCCAGAGCCATGGTAGTGTCAGAGTAAAATAGGCTTAACAGCCAAGGATTGAATTGTTGCAGGTGCACCCACAGATATTCCCATATTAATCGTCAGAGTGTCAGTATATCAGACATGTGAAACCAGGTCTGATAACCCAAGATTCTTATCTTCACATGATCTTCCATGGGACAGATGTCTAGTTGCTGATGACAGGCGGAGTTGCAGTATGATGGTTCGATCTCTGGCCAGGGAAATGGTGATCAACAAATTAAACTAACGTGTACATGACAGTTGGCTGGTTAGCATGTGACAATTGAAGCCGCACATTGCCAGTGCCTCAATAACATAAAAACATACACTGTGAGAGCCGTGTTGGTGTCAGAGCACAATATGTTTAAAAGCCAAAGATTGAATTGTGACAGGTGCATGCACAGATTGTCTCATATGAATCGTCACAGTGTCAGTATATCAGACATGTTAAAGCTGGTCTGCTAACCCAAGATTCTTATATCGGCTCGCTGGTCCAGGGGACAGATTTCTGGTTGCTGATGCCATGCAGAGCAGCGGTTTGGCTGTTCGATCCCTGACCGGGGAGATGGTGATCAACAAATTAAGCTAATGGGTGCATGACTGTTGGCTGGTTAGCATGTGGAAATTGAAGCCGCACGCTGCCAGTGCGTCTATTATATAAATACATATATGGCCAGAGCCGTGATGGAATCGGAGTACAATAGGCTTAAAAGCCTGGGATTGAATTGTGGCAGGTGCATCCACAGAGAGTCCCATTTGAATCAGCAGGGTGTCAGCATATCTGACATGTCAAAACTGGTCTGCTAACCCAAGATTCTTATCTTGGTGTGTTGTTCCCGGGGACAGATGTCTCGTTTCTGATGATATGCGGAGTTGCATTATGGCGGTTATATCACCGACCAGGGAAATGGTGATCAACAAATTAAACTAATGTGTGCATAACTGTTGGCTGGTTAGCATGTGGACATTGAGGCGTGCATTGCCATTGTGTCAATAAAATAACTACATAAACTGTGAGACTCGTGATGGAGTCAGAGTACAATATGCTTAAAAGCCAAGGATTGAATTGTGGCAGGTGCATCCACAGATAGTCCCATATGAATCCTCAGAGTGTCAGTATATCAGACATGTAAAAGCTGGTCTGCTGACCTAAGATTCTTAACTCGGCTCGCTGGTCCAGGGGAAAGATGTCTGGTTGCTGATGGCATACATAGTTGCAGTATGGCGGTTCGATCCCCGACAGGGGAGATGGTGATACACAAATTAAACTAATGGGTGCATGACTGTGGCTGGGTTGCATATGAAAATTGAAGGCGCGCATTGCCAGTACGTTAATAAAACAAATACATATACTGCCAGAGCCGTGAAGGAGTAGGATTACAAAAGGCTTAACAGCCAAGGATTGAATTGTGGCAGGTGCATCCACAAATAGTCCCATATAAATATTCAGATTGTCAGTATATCAGACATGTGGAAGCTGGTTTGCTAACCCAAGATTCTTATCTTGGTGCGGTGGTTCAAGGGAAAGATGACAGGTTGCTGATGCCATGCAGAGTTGCAGTATGGCCGTTTGACCCTCGACTGGGGAGATGGTGATCAACAAATTAAACTAATGGGTGCATGACTATCGGCTGGTTAGCATGTGGACATTGAAGCCATACGTTGCCATTGCATCAATGAAATAAATATATATACTGCCAGAGCGGTGATTGAGTCACAGTATAATGGGCTTAAAAGACAATGATTGAATTGTGGCAGGTGCATCCACAGATAGTTCCATTTGAATCGGACGGGTGTCAGTATATCAGACATGTGAAAGCTGGTCTGCTGAGCCAATATGCTTATCTCGGCTCGCTGGTCCAGGGGAAAGATTCCTGGTTGCTGATACCATGCAGAGTTGCAGTATGGCAGATCGATCCCCTACTGGGGAGATGGTGATCAACACATTAAACTAATGAGTGCATGACTGTCGGCTGGTTAGCATGTGGAAATTGAAGCCATGCGTTGCCAGTGCATCAATAAAATAAATATAAATACTGCCAGAGCGGTGTTGGAGTCAGAGTATAATAGGCTTAACAGCCACGGATTGAATTGTGGCAGGTGCATCCACAGATAGTCCAATATGAATCGTCAGATTGTCAGTATATCAAACATGTGAAATCTGGTCTGCTAACCCAAGATTCATATCTTGGCGCGGTGGTCCAGGGGAAAGATGTTTGGTTGCTGATGCCATACGGAGTTGCAGTATGGCGGTTCAAGCCACGACACGGGAGATGGTGATAAACAAATTAAACTAATGGGTGGACGACTGTCGGCCGGTTTATATATGGAAATTCAAGGCGCGTATTGGCAGTAAGTTAATAACATAAATACATACACTGCCAGATCCGTGAAGGATTCAGATTACAATATGCTTAACAGCCAAGGATTGAATTGTGGCAGGTGCATCCACAGATAATCCCATATGAATCATCAGCTTGTCAGTATATCAGACATGTGAAAGCTGGTCTGCTAACCCAAGATTCTTTTCTCGGTGCGGTGGTCCAGTGGAAAGATGTCTGGTTGCTAATACCTTGCAGAGTTGCAGCATGGCAGTTTGATCGGCAACCTGGGAGATGGTGATCAACAAATTAAACTAATGGGTGCATGATTGTCGACTGGGTAGCATGTGGGAATTGAGGCTGCGTATTCCCAGTGCATCAATACAATAAATACATATACTGCCAGAGCCGTGATGGAGTCAGAGTACAATAGGCTTAAAAGCCAACGATTGAATTGTTGCAGATGCATCCACAGATAGTCCCATATTAATCGGCAGAGTGTCAGTATACCAGGCATGTGGAAGCTGGTCTGCTAACCCCAGGTTCTTATCTTGGCGCGGTAGTCCAGGTGAAATATGTCTGTTTGCAGATGCCACATGGAGTTGCAGTATGGTGGTTCGGTCCCTGACCTTGGAGATGGTGATCAAAAAATTGATGCATTACTTGATGTATCGTTGACTTGAATAGGTATGACTAGACTGATTGGATCAGACGAATGCTCATACATTCGGACATCATAAGGTGGTTTGTTAGAAGCCGACTGGGGTGAAGGCAATCTAACGTGTCTTTTAGGACTGTCACGAGCAAAATGGCCTTCTAAATTGCAGGTAAAGCATTTTCCCCATTTACCCTCACTACCACTGGGTGAAGACTCAGGTGAAGAGTTGGGTACATCTGCTTTTGTTGGCGAGCGTCCTCGCGCAAACACACAACTTAATATCGTACTAATGTCTGTCTTCGTGTCGGACATGTCCTTCTTAAGCGACTGGACATCTTTTTCAAATTTTTCGAGTCTGTCGGGGACGGTCATGATTCTCAATTGAGATGACCGCTCCAATTGTTCAGAGTCACTGTCATTGTCGCTTTCATCGAAATGAACTTTCCGCAATTCAGGTTTGCGACTACCCAGACTAAGTCTTTGATTTTGAATAGCTGCATTCACCATCTGTAGAGCCTCTTCTAGAGAATCTGGCTCTTTGCCCATGGCAACAAGAGCAGCCATTTTGTTGTTGTTTACACCTCGTAAGAAAGTATCCATGGCGATTGTTTCAACCAAACTTTCAGGGTTATCTGGATAACCCTCAATGGCAAGATCTTGGATATTTTCCACGAATTCCTCTAAGGAACTGTCGTCTTGCCTATTATCTTGACGGCGCTTGCGGACAATATGGAGTAAGTCCCTCTTGCCAAATCTGGACATCATCTTGGCACTTAGTCTATCATAGCTATTCTGGACTGGAAGGGGGCATGAACAGAAAAACGTCAACGCCCTATCTCTTAACGTGACAATAAGCATGTCCAGCTTATACAAATTGGACCACTGATACTGGTTGGCAGTACGTTAGAACTGGACAGAGAATGGTTTCCAGTCAGATTTTCCATCAAAGGTAAATAATTTGGGCGGCGGTGGACCCACGGGTCTAAAAGATGGTCTTTTTCCACATTGCGAGGGACCATCAAATTGACGGGGCCGGTCAGTTTGGTCATGTGGAAGAGAATATAGTTATCTTTTCACCTCTCTAGTCCCGTAAACACCTCGTGGTGCTAGATTGTCCACACATTCACTAGATTTGTTGGACATTGTAAAGCTTGTTCGTTAAGCTGAGCGTGTTGAATTTTAGAGAGGGTCCTTAAATGTGTGCATTCAAGCGCGATAGTCGTAAGCTCTTGCTTAAGTTTAGCAATTTCAGATTGCTCATCAGGCTCTGAATCGCCTGCAGCACCATCTCCATGTTCAAAATTGATTAGTCCAGCATCAAACAATTTTTCCAAGATAGTGGCAGTGGAGGGTCATTCTGGGTCAGATTCGTCTTCAAACATAATAAAACCACATTTGTCTTCGCGAAGTGTAATGAGACCTGATGCACGGTTCCTACCAATGTCTGTAACGGTCATTAGTTCTTATATAGAAGCTGTATTTATGCAGACCACCATTATGGACAAATTGTGTGGTACGAGTGATGCTTAATAAAGACAATAATTTAAATGGTTAGTTTGTCTTGAGATATGAAGATAATAAATTAATATCTTGCTCATCTTCAGCCGGAAATAGTTGTATGACATCTTGCGATTTAACTTTTGAACGACTCCTAATTGTGTCAAGATGCAGTTTCCGCAGCTAAACTTTATTTACTGTTTTGCCTGCATGTAGGTCAACGTACACATATTTAAATTCATACGATCGCTTAACATCTTGACGAGTTTTGTCTTTACGGCGTTTTGCTAATTCTACACTAACTTCAAGGTATTCTGACCAAATCGACTATTCAGTTGTTCAATCTTTTCGTGTAATACATTTACCTGCTGTTCAAATAGAGCATCCTGATCTTTGAAATCAGCAGGACAAAAATGGCCCTTGTATCCATTATAAATACGGAGTGAATAGATAGGTATATTTAATAGTTTACCCATGTTCTGGAACAACGACAACATCGCGTTCGTATAGTGAACACATATTCTTAACAGCACTTTCATCGTCTGTGTTTCTTAAACATGTACACTTTCTGTCTTTTCTGGAGAGGTCGCATGTACCAGCCCACATGTAAAAAGCACAGTGATGGTAGCGCTTTACAGCTTCTTCAATATTATCTTCTAAAACCGTAACTAAATACGCTGTTGTCGCCCCGCTTCACACCAATATTATATACAATTTGTACAGTCTGCTTTTTTCAGACGACATCCTTTGCTAGTACCCAACAAAATAGCTTTTTTTGAAAATGTGTAATCTGTAGGGTCAAAAACAGTTCGACGCAAACAATTAGCAAATTTCGACAGTGACATGGGTGAAAAAGTCCATCACATGATTTGTACTGCTCAAATTCAAGCACTTTTCATGATTATACGAACACTGAATTACAGTGAAATGGTGAAAACTACATTTGAGATAGTAGATTGAGTGTAAGAAAATCTTAATCTAATATGAATGAGAATTACATAATACTATTTAAATCACATGTCAAATTCAAGATCAAATTCTAGAAACTTAACAACAATATCCTTTGGAAATACACAGAATATCATCACAAAAGTTTCAAAAATACATTCCCGAAAGGATAAAACAGTATTATAACATGACAATTGGACGGGAAATACACAATCTAGCAAACATTATATAACCACGTTGTAATAGCACAATCAATTAAACAATGATTAATCCAAATTTACCTGTCAAATATGAGATTTTGACGATTTCGCTTTTTAGGTTATGCAGTATTTTATAATAAATGCGCTTCGATTACAAAAGAAGATATATTCGTGTGTACTTATAAAGTAGTCAGAATGGCACCGAGTTAATTTGTATATTCATGTGAGCAGATGCAAAATCGCGGTAATTTGTGGAAAACAATTTTTTTCTCACCAAATAACTGGGGCCAGACTTACTCCTGACACCATTTGTGGTGATCTGCTGATAATTATAATATTCGTTAATCTTACCAGCAGTAGATGACTTCAGATTCCCGGGTTCCCTAACGACGTGATTGGCTAGAACCAGGAACCGACTCAGAAGTGGCTCATGCACTGGTTAACAGGAAACAGCTGAACTCCAGCTGTTGGTGACTTTTGGACATAATTCCGGATTTCACCACACTACATTTACTATCGGATTCAGCTGTACCATATACTGATGTAGATCCATCTTCAACAATATATATATATATATATATATATATATATATATATAATTTAGTCAGGACAATCTGGAGCTGCATGATTCACAATTACTATTTTTTTTTTATAACTGTTCAACATATGGTTTCGCAGTTTCACTATGATAGTGTCCCTTTAACACAATGCTAAAATCAAATCATTGTGATACAGGTACGGGAATGGATGAATCCAGTTTTAACTATTTGCCGCCAATCTCTAGCTAAGCTTCATTGTGGCCTCCATGGGTGTGCGCTGCTCCATAAAATCATCTTCTACGTCGGTACATTACTCGGACGGTACCTCGGCCGGATGCTGCTGGTTAGCTCGCCTTGGGGATATTGAAGGATGGCCGCGTCTCGCTGGATTCCACAAAGACCGACCTTTGGTGTCGGTGGAACGATCACATTCCAGTCGGCCGAGGGACCATTGGCCCAGAAGTTGAACCATACCAGTTCACCAAGCCGTTAGTGTCGCCAGTATGCCGGTCCATAATATACATATGTCTGTGTTATGACATGATGAACTAAATGCGCGAAACAATGGAACTCGGTTGCTGCTTAATTAAAAATGAGTGTACATTGAAAGAAATGATGTTCCATGTTCTGTATCTCACCACAGGTACCTAATCGTTCTCTGATCTGTATATTCGGAAAGGTATCCCTGGAAAGGAGAGTCCTGGCGTGGCTACTTAACCCGTTTACTATAAACTAAATACGCGTTGGGCCGGCCAATTAATATTGGGTGTGAGAGGTAAGTAAACATGGTTACCCTTACAGCGATGGAGACTATCATGAAGTCACTCTAGAGAACACCTCAATCAGAAGATGCCTACCATTATCTCTCGAGGCCAGAGCAAGTGACCATTTTTCGTCTCAGAACTGGACACAACAGACTAAACCAACACATGTACTGGCGGTTCCACCATACGACATCGCCCGCTTGTCCTTGTGGAGAAGCAGAACAGACCACAGAGCACATACTTCAATGTTGCAGTACATATCAGCTGCTGAGAGAAGAGATCTGACCTTTATCAACCTCTTTTCTTGAAAAGCTGTATAGGCCTGTGGAAGAATTGCAGAAAACCACAGATTTCATCTTGAGAACGGCTCTCCAAGTGTGATACCAGCGATCGAAAAGAAGAAGAAGATGAGGTAAGTGCCTCGCGCAGGCCTCAATGCCTACTACAATGAGGCGGAGGAAGAGATATGGCAAAAAGGGTCATTCACTTATTTAAACAATGCTAAAGAAGAGAAGATGAATCGATCCTAGTGTTATTAAGCGTACATGAAGAAAGGGAGGCTGATTTCCGTGGGATTCAACATCATCATCTTATATGAGTTTAAGATGCTGTTTTAGTAGGTGCCGCTTTATTTCTTCGGGCCTTTTCAATGGGCATAAACTATTATTTATTGGTTATGTCCTGACACATAGTTTTAGGCCGCAGGTGGCTTAGTATCTACTTAACTTTAGAACGGGTTGTCTTCCTGGCGGCTGGTCTCGGGTAGCCACGTTTCATGGCACGTACCCACTGAGGCACTCACCCAGGCCGACGGTGCGTACATGTTGTCTGGTGGTAAGTTCAGAATCGATAAGCGATCCCGCCGCATACCGCAGCACAACCACAAATAACAAGACAATGACAAGTCATCTTACTAGAAGAATTAGAAAACATGTTTCTATTTACGGTGGGGAGATTGAAACAGATATGCAACTATGGTGACCTTCCCGTGAAGGCGCGGATGGCCCGAAGGCCGCACCTCAACAGTTACCGTAGAGCTAGAAGGAGATCTGTATCTCTATCCGTCACTTAGCGTGCCAAGCACGAACCGTATGAGATTCGTTCCGTGGAGCTAACGGTTACCTAGTTAGGATTAAAGACAGTTGCCCAAAAGAATGCACTGTTGGGTCTGGCTTCAATAATTAGATTTTCGCAATGATTCCTAATTTGGCAGAAAGACTTAACTAACAAGTATCGGAAGATACAGAGGGTGTGTGTGCGGTCATCGACACATTGATTCTGACCGCCAAGAAACCCCAACACAATCTTGTTCAGCCCTAACCAAGGTGGCCGAGGAAGCCCACCCAATTAGATTGGACAGATGGCTAGAGAAGCGTAGGAAGCGGCAGCTACTCGTATGTTTGTTTTAGGAGGCCTTAATGTAAGTGGCCAATGTATAGAAATGCGGGTCAGCTGGTGTAGCGTAATAGCTGCAACCAGTGAAGAGGCTTTACAAATAACAGTCTCCTCAGGGTGGGTCGTCGTCCCTAGCTACAATTAAACCTATCCTGCCGAGCTATAATAGTTAGGTTTAGCGGCCGCATGCCATGTTCGCGAGTGTGAGCACGGACAGCGACCGTAGTGAAACAATTGATGCTGTAGGGGAGAAGAAGGTGGTGTATTTGTTGTTGGTGGATTGTGTAACCTAAATGTACTGCTGTCCAAGTAATGTCTTATAGAAATAACCAACTAACTAAGAAGAGTAAATTGATGGCAACTGCCATTTTAACAATGTAATAGAGTATAATAAATTGAGGTCACAGTCGACCTTGCGGTGCCTATTAGTCATCAGCACCGTCTTACAAACACACATGAAAAGTTATATACTAGTAAATGCCATATCTGACCGTTAGGTACTTATTAGTCATCGGTACCGTTCAAACAAGATAGCACAATGATCAACATATGTGACGTTTCAATTACAATGATTCCAGAACTGTTTCCGTACCGATAACAAAAAGGTACTCCGTTATTGTATTATTATATTAATATATTTAACTCAGGTACTGATTTTCTTACTGTATATAATTATTCTTATTTTGTGCCGATTACTAACAAGCACCATCAAGGTCGTGTGACCTCTCATTTTACTGTAGTGCAATAGGTAGTTACATGGCAGTAGCCATTCTAGTTATATGTTTTGCTTATTTTATACAAAACACATTAGCACCTCAGTTCGCTAGGCTACCTAACACGGCAACCACAACCGCACAACCTTTTTCCCCAACAGCCTCAATTTTTCACTGAGGTCGCTGTTCATATCCTCCCTACGCGAACCTGACATGCGACCGAAATGTAAAGCCTTGGTTCAGAGTTCAAAGTGTGAAAATCGCTTCAATTGCGCGTACAAAATGGGCAGAACTTACATAGAAATCAGCGGGTCATAGAGGAGGAATCCAGTTTTAGTTATGCACTCGGCCACCCCCCTCCTCCACCCCCCTGGCTAAGTTCCACCCATGCCCGTGTTGTGGTCGATCGAACCCTGAACTCCCCGAACTCAATTCCCAGAAAACTATACAGGTACGTTGTTGAGTGTTTTGAACCTGGTTTGTCTTGTTGCTGATTCTCGCTATGGCAGTAACACCACACAGTCAAATTACTTTAACATATTCAACATATTGTTTATTAACTAGCAACGACATACATTTCGTACAACTTGACGGACAATTAAGCGTTTATGACGGACTTAGATATGCCTTTCATGGCGTACTTGATTGTGACATCGGCCAACACGTGACGTAGTTGAATATGGCGTCATATGATTTGTCGATAGACTGGATTCATCTATTAGAAATGAATCCCGTTGTATTGTATTCCATCTATTTGTACAGTGGCTATAACGACTATACAATTCATTATATAGCATGTGGAATATTTCTAAAGTTGGTGAAGTTGTTTGAGGGACAACATGTGCGCAGCTTATCCGTATAATACAATGTGCCCTTGCTAACCAAAACTGTATATTATGTTAGGTTGGTTCAAGGTCAGTGATTTCTTAATCATCGTTACCATTGTTCTGAGGATGAAGAAGAAGTTAAATTAACTAGTATTTAACAATCATACAAGATGTTCCGGGGTACCACGGGACCCACTGCCAGTAATGTTGAGGTCCCAAGTTGCATTTCAGGGGTATATACCTTCAAAAAGGTCCTTTATGAAAAGCACTGGGTACATTCACTGTGATACGGCATGTATCTACACACGATTGAATAGAGGGGCACATTTCTATCTGTGCCTCATCCACAGCGAGTAGACCCCGCCCGCATTGTATGCGCGTTGGAATCACGTGTTATGCTTTGAAACCCCAATTTACAGGACAGCAATTTCAAGTCAAATTAGATTCAGAATTCTGAACATCGTGTCTATGTTTACGAAAGACAAACAAGTCATCCACTTTGGAGATGGACCGTCTGATTTTCCAAAACGAGCTACGTCATTTCTATTAATTATGACGTCAACTGCATGAGTAACATATTTGATCTATTGCGCTAGCATCTAGAGCCCGAATGACGCGACGTATGTGAAGCTATGTCTATAATCACCACATTATTATTGTTCTTTTTCTTATGCGAGGTAAACAGTTATGGTGATGCGTGTATGTGATAAATGTAAGGTAGAGCAAGTTAATTTATCACCCTCCTAATGTCCTGAGTTCACCAACTCGTCTCCATAATGCTCTAGTAATCGTGAAGCACGCATGTCTGTATCGATACAGTTATTGCTTGGCATGCTCCCTCGTGCATTGTGAATAGCACATGTTTTTGTCAATGATATGAATGCACCAATATCAGCATGGCGAGTGATTAGGTAAGCTCTCAATTGGCGTGGTTATCCGTTGATTGCTCGCCTATTCCCAGATCTGTTTATGAATATAAAATCGCAATGCTGGAAAATAGACGGAAATTGGCGCAATCGTGGCGATTACGAGACACACGGCAATGATGGATGGATCTACAACTCCCGTTATCAAGAAATGATATCTCTGGATAGAAACAATCCTGCTAAATTGGGTTCTCTCTAGCTCGTTGTCCATTATGTAGCAATAATGAATTTCAGTGACGGTGCCCATAGCCTGGAATTGCATCACAACTAATGTGAATGAGAACATTAGTACTCAAACATAAATTCTGCACATGGATGACTCTTAGCGCTCGTGATATGATGACTCTATCTGGTTGTATCTATGCATCAGGCACTAACGCTGCCATTTGAAAAACAGGCATTTTGGTAAAAAAGGTGTTGCATACTGGTGCTAGCGTACGTACATGCGAAGCGATTCATAGATTCAGTGCCATCATAGGGAAGCTTATGCGATACTCTTGGAATTCATGGCAACACAGCGCCGGTTTCCACGCAAATTATTTACCCAATATTCAACAGAATATTTATAAATTCAGACACTTTCGGCACTAACTATGACCACTTTCATGACGGGCATATTTCTATTTTATTGAGACATTATATAACAAATAACATATTTGATTATGACGGCAGATAATTGATTGGCAGATCGGATACCCACGATCTATATTAATATTCTCTGACAACTTGTCCTTACCTCAATTCGTCTTTTCAAACCGATACATCACTCAGTTATTTTACTGTTTTCTATGTCAACGGCTCTCGGCAAGCGATATGTCCATATCTACTACTATCCTGAAGACATATATAGACCACGTACTCCACACACTAGTCCCTGGCATTGTTATGATAGCTAGAGAGGAATGCCTCTTTTATGATGAGTGTTTTGAGAGTGTCTCAGTTGGCATTCTCTCTATTAATGCCTCACTAGGTGACAGCTGTGCTCGTGAATACAGAAGTGCTGTTGTGGAAGATAGACCTACATCGTCGTATGCTTCAGCTGCATGTGATAATAAATAGATCTACGTCACTGACCATTGAGAAGATGCCTGAAGAAGATAACTATTATTGAAGGATTCCATTTCTAGCTGTTTTCCAATGTGCGAAATAGAGTGTCTCAGTTTGAAGATTCGGGTAATTATATGTGGACAATATTAAGCCCTATATGAGGTATTTATTATATATATCCGGGAATGCACATACTAAATCCCAAGTGAAACAAAAGGTATCATATGATACCATAGGATTTTACCAATCAGCCTATGCGCTTATAAATACTACTTATACAGGGACTGTATTCAATCGACTAAAATCAGTTCCATTTTCGGTCCCATGCATGACGAAATCTACTCATTTGAAAACTTATTGAATTACATACTTCTGAATTATTTCAAACGCGAGAACACGATTGTAAAATAAATAATGCTGAAGAAGTTGACTAATCTACTAAATTACCCCTTCCTCAATGTGTAGTTACCGACACGCGAGTTTTGTAACGGGTCATCCATTTAATGACAAAACTCTATCAAAAAACAAAATATGTGCTTATTGAATGTCGATGTGCATGCCAAGAGAAGTCTATTTTTGAAAACTTACCACTGGAATTTTCTGGCTCGGTGATTCTAGTGCTAAATGTGCAAAGTAGTCTTCCCTTGGTCTACAAATTGGCATTCCTTAATGCCACTGTAGACAACGGGTTTACCCGCGTTCAGCATGAAGGGTTAAAGTGGTCCAGTGTTATTGCATCACATTAGCGTGAGTAGAATGCAGTAGCAAGCAACGGCAAACAACACCAAACAGTGAGAAACAGCAACATGCAGCAACGAGCAGCAATAAGGAGCTGTGTATATTCCTCCGTTAGACCCATTGCTGCGCACTGACATATCAGCTTTCTGTTGTCAAAGCAATAACAGAATTAAACTATTGAATTTTTCGAAATTGATTGAACTGGAAGCTGCTGTTTTAGGCAGCAAAATCTGCATGCCCTACTTATAATAACGTTGTCGTTTCCCATGCTGTATCCAACGTGTTAAACGTTTCTATATTTAAACGTGTCTTAAAAAGGGCTTAGACGTTGGAAAGTCTCAAAAGTTGGTATCTGAATACGAACTAGGTTAAAAGGGTCAAACATGATAAGGAATCTCTACATACCCGATTTGGGAAGTGATTTGTTAACGGGTATAGGGTAAACCGGCCGTTAACATTCGTGTTGAATTCCACCGATTCTTCTTACATTATTACGTGCTGTTATCTTGTGCATTTACCATACATGTCATAGGTGTATAACTATATTCTGGCCATGTACAGTTGCTGTTGGTCTTGTTGTCGTTGCTGTTGTTGTTGGTGTTGGTGTTGGTGTTGGTGTTGGTGTTGGTGTTGGTTGTTGTCGTCGTTGTTTATGTTAATGTTGTTGTGGTTGTTGGTGTTGTTGTTGGTGTTGCTGGTGTTGATGCTGTCGTCGTCGTCGTCGTCGTCGTCGTTGTTGTTGTTGTTGTTAGTGTTGCTGTTGTTGTTGTTGTTGTGCGTGTGCGTATTGTTCGTGTTGCTGCTGCTGCGGTTGTTGTTGAATTGAGAAGTGATTTGTTACCGGGTATATGGTAAACCATTGCGTTAATATTCGTCTTGACATCTACCGAACTGTCTTATGTTGTAGGTTATATATTGGTGTTATCGTGCAAATTTACCATTCATGCAACATGTGTATAACACTATATACTGGTTAGGTTATTTCTGACCTTTGCTGTAGCCTCAAGTATTATTGGTTTAAAAGCCCGCTTATCGATCAGTGCATCAATATATTTCATTGTTTTACTTGAACGTTGCATCCCGCGTCAACCATGTCGCCAATAGTAGAGAGGTATGTGACCTTAAAGCGCCTTGAGCTATGCTATGACCATCTTTTAAAATGTACCTTTCCAAGTTTATCCATCCATTATCTAACGTCATATGACAGCATACCCAACTAGGCGACGTGTATGATGAGGTCATAATCATCATGTCATGAATGACTCGATATAGTCCGTCTTTAATGCTTAATAGTCCAACATGTTGTACAAATTGTATGTCTTTACCAGTTCATAAAAATTATGTTGAATATTTTAGAAACTAATTTGGATGAGTCAATATTAGTTTCAAATGTTTAACAGCGTGCCTGAATAGTTTTCTGGAAATTCTTAGTCAGGGAGTTCAGCGATCGATCGATCCCAACACGGGCGAGGTATGGATGGAGCTGACATAGGGATGGGCGGTGCATAGCTAAAACTGGAAAGGTCCATTTACTTTGATGTTCTTGGGCAAATCCTTGAGAAAAGCGGCTTAGATAGCAGCCCTAGGGTATACCGCGCTATACTACATCAATCTTCTTATTCTAAAGAAGATGAAAACCCCATTTACAGTGAAAGTAGTATTGCAGATGTGAGGTATAAGCCAGTTCCACTACAGAGACCATGTTAAGTCTAGGCCACGAAGCTTATTTAAGAAACACACATTTCCCCTTGAGGTACTTATTAAAAAAGTTGCAAATCGCATTGCGCTTGATGAAATGCGTGTAGTATAATATGTAATATGTGAAAACCTGAATGTTTCTATGTAAGAAAGCTACGAAAGCAAGTGTAATTTCATTCTAAATATGTATACATTTGCAACGCTCTCATCCGCCATTTATTACCGGTATCATCATTAAAACCCGAAAACAAGGAAACGCACGCACACAAACATGCACACACGCGCATTATTTTCCGAGATAATACATAATTTGACTGTGAGTTGCTGGTATCGTGTATTTACACCTCAAAATTGCATTGACATTTCGACTTTGTGGAATCACGGAAAATGGCGACGGCACTATCAAGTGCGTGCGCGTGGATGCGCGTGCTTGTACGCGGATGCGCACGTGGGGTGTGTGTGTGTTTGGTGCCTGTGCGTTAAAATTTGAAACCTATTTGATTGCTAACTTTTTATGTCCTAGGCTTGAACAGTTGCACATTCTAATTGGTTTCAAAATACTCCACACATTACGTGTATAGTTACATGGAAATTAATATTTTTTAAAATTGAATCAAACACGAGCATAAAGTGGGCGGAGCTTAGCGAGCAATGGTTCACAATCATGCATTCGCATGCTATTTCTTGTATAACCAGTGTCCAGAATGTTTCAAAAAGCAGCAACGTATAGCTTGAGAATGGTTATAAATCTTCATCTAAAACAGAAGCAAAATACCAAAACTACTGATCAACAACAGAGAAATTGCACAAACAAGCTCAGCTAAATTTCTAGGCGTTCTTTTGGACGTCGTTTTATCCTGGAGCTGCCACATATATTGCATTAGCAAAAATGTCACACCCAAGCATAAGTGTGCTACGGCGATTAATACCATTTACACCAACCAAAAACCTTAAGACACTTTACTCAACACTCATGCTCCCATACCTCCCTCCCTCCCCTCCCTCCCTCACTTCCTATCCCTCCCTCCCTCCCTCTCTTCCTCTCTCCCTCGATTTATGTTTTGATGCCGTTTGCAACCTCTTTGTATTATATATATATATATATATATATATATATATATATATATATATATATATATATATATATATATATATATATATATATATATATATATATATATATAAATATATATATATATATATATAGATATATATATATATAAATATATATATAAATATATATATAAATATATATATATATAAATATATATATATAAATATATATATATAAATATATATATATAAATATATATATATAAATATATATATATAAATATATATATATAAATATATATATATATATATATATATATATATATATATATATATATATATATATATATATATATATATATATATATATATATATATATATATATATATATATATATATATATATATATATATATATATATATATATATATATATATATATATATATATATTAATTAAAGTGTGAACATACACGAATACCAATTTAGATGCTTGTCTGCCTCTTAGGCACTGCCTTAATTACAAGCAACCCATAATGTATATATCGTACTGGGTTTAAGCTAAAAATAAAAGTAACTATCTTAACCGTGAACGTGAATCTCATGGCTGCGGGAACTATCTATGTACAAAACACATCTAACTTCTGCTATAAATTATTTGGTGTCTCTAAAGACACAGAAAATCGTAGCCACAATTATGCACCTGCTGGTCTTGCCTAGAGTAACGGCTAATTGTCCGCATTTCAAACATTTACAGTCGAATTGTCATCGCAACGGGCAGTTAATTAAAAAAACACGAATGGCCAAACGTGGTAATACAGTGGCAAAATTCGACTGATCATACTATTTACTACTTTGTTTTATTGGTATTGTCCCGTGCCGTGTCGTATATACACATTCGGGGAAACGCATCACTTGCCCCCCCCCCCACCCCCGCGAGACTTACATTGGAATAAGCGGAAATATCATTCGTCTAGTAACTCCCAGTGATCACATTACCCGCAGCGGTATTTCATTTTACGCATTTATGGTTAAACACAGAATCTGCTTTGCCTTCATGGAGACGTTGGCACACAGGTTTGCAGATCGATGGAGAGAGTTACAGTTCAACTAATGTCGTGCTTACTAGACACTTTACACCGATTTGAGATACATTTGAGTGAAATTTATTGCAGTCTGTCTAAATATTACTAGAAGACGGGAGACTTCAGCACACACACACACAAAGACACACACAACAACAAATTACTGACGCCAGCATTCATAACAGACATAAACCACATACGCCCCGGCACACGGCGTATATACAGCGCACGCCAGGACAGAAATGGGTACACGCCCATAGTGGAACACACAGAGGACAACAGTCACGCACGCACGCACAAGACAGTCAGATTGCCTACGTGAAGGAATGAACAAGCCACGCCCATGGGTAAACATACAGGTGAACTCACATATATCAACAGCGACACACCCTGTCATTGACTTACACGACTACTAAGGATTATATACACACGGCGTATACAATAGAGGATTGTTATTACTGTTGTCTAAGATTTACTATCCACGCTTATAATGTTGTACATAATCTATTAAATATGTACTTATATACTGAGTGTTTTATAACGGATCACGTGGAACTGTCACCGAGGCTTGTGACTATGGGCTGGCATTACATTTTTGCAATAGAAAATGGGAGGGCAGTCAGTTGGAGTTTGGCCTTGGGCATGGCCACGTCTGGTTTTGTTGGTCCATTCCATGACGTGAATACCTCCGGGGGGGGGGGGGGGGGGGGGCTCGTGGGTACGGGGCTTGGGGGCGTGTGGGCGGGAGGTGGGGGTGTGGATGGGTTAGGGTTTGGGATTGCACGCTGGTTTGCCGAATATTCCCGCGCCGCGGTGCCACAAGTGCATAGTACTGTAGCTAGCGGGGTAGTGTCGGGCCGTTCCGGTGTATGATGTCGACTCGCCGTGCCACACGTGCACGACGAATGATGACGCTGGTTAGCTTCCGGTCTCGGGGTGACGGATCCTGTACGATACTGCCCTACGGGTAACAAACACGGCTCCTAAGGCCGATGGAACTCACTTGTTCTGGTGTGGCCGTGCGACCATTGTCGCGAACATTAAACACAACGGTCTCATCCCAAGAGTATGTGTCACCAGTATGCCTGTCCATAGCAATTTCGTGATCTATGGACTTACAAGATTCGATTTTGGTGACCTAATTAAACTAAGTCTATGCAATAATGTTACCTAACAGACGGTCGAGTATGTTAGAGAAAAATGATGAGCATGCGAAAATACAAGACATAGAGACAGCCGGATGAACGTTTAAACGTGGGGCTCCCGGAGAGACCACACAGACTCGTAGGTCCGCAGAGGTATCCCCGCAAGGGAGGCTCACGTAAACGAGACTTAACTATTTAACTTAATATAAGCTATTATACGTTTAAGCTGAAAGGAAAGAAAATTATCTCTGTAGTGACGAAAAATCATGTGACTCACGCGGGCCCTACTCCTAGTGCTAGTTTAGGTGAGAAGTATTATCCTCGTGTGGACCATCGTCGCTGACTCCTTGCGAGAGGCAAGTGCCTCGCGCAGGCCTCCGTCACGGGAAAATGTCAGCCCCGCTTAAAGTGTGAGAAGAGTAGTAGGCAAAAATGGGCCTACTCTAATATTTAACCAAAATGCTGAAAAGAAAAGACCATACCTAGTGAGATTATGACTATAGGGTTGCGTGCTGTTTTACGTGAAGACGGGATGAAGGATTCCCGAAGGATTCCCACGCCACCGTCCTATGCAATTCTTAGTATGCTGAATTAGCAGTTGCCGCTTTATGTATGCGGGCCTTCTTCTATGCTTAACTATCTTTTCTTTTTTTTAGCGACAAGAACTATTTTAGGCCGCAAATGGCGGGTCTGCCTAGCTTTTAGATACGGCTGCCATTGAGAACGGATGCTCTAAGACAGCGCTCATACATGTTACTTAGTAAGATCTCCTAACTGGATAAGAATCCGAACATCTCGCCCGTAACCACATAAAACGTCTCAAGACACTGGTTACTTTTCACAAAAGCAGTTTAGCCAAGTGATCTGTCGATATGGTGGGGGTAAGAGAGACGAATACCCACCGTAAATGGCCTTCCCGCGACGGCGTGGCAGATCTAAATATCGTGCACAGACATTCTTACGTAATTTGGTGGTGTATGCGCATCTCGCCCGTCACCTGGTCCTATGGAACACATCGTTTAACACGTTGTTAGGTGTAAATACAAGTTGCTCAGTTTTGCACTGCGGTGCGGAAGGATTGTTCAGCAAGTAAAAGAAAATAATAATTAAGATATGTTTGAGCAGTGCTTTCCTACATTGGCGGAAGTGCTAACTACTAAGTATCCGAGGATACAGAGGGAATGTATGTGATACCACACCTTGGCCATCACCGCTCTGAAACTCCATCAGTTTCCCAGGGTCGGATCAGCCCATGGTGTGGATAGGGACACCCAAACAGTTAATTAGCCACAAGGCGTAGTGGAACATGAAGAAAGACACTCTCTTAGAGATAGGAATCTTGCCGGAGTGCAGGGCTAAATTATCGCAACTACCGGGAAAGAGGCGTATACTACAGATTTCCTAATGAAGAAATTGTCTTTAATCATATTAAACCTATCCTATCGAGCTGAATAGAAAAGGTTTTAGTCGGTAGCATGCCGGGCTAAACAGAGTTATAGCACGGACAGCGACCTCAGTGATAAATGGTTGGTGGCGGGAGAAAATGCTGCATATATAAGTGTCGCTGTATAGTGTTTCCTACGTGCACTGCAGTCCTATATTTTCTACAATTAAACAAAACATATGAACTGATGACCACTGGCTATATATATATATATATATATATATATATATATATATATATATATATATATATATATATATATATATATATATATATATATATATATATATATAAACTAACCAGAACAATCAATACAGTGTAGAATGATCAGAAGTATATATCTTTAGTACAGGTTAACGAACCTACTACGGTGCGGTTAGTGAAAACACCTTACAGAAAATCAGAATAACTAGTAACATATACATAAATTATAACTAGCGGTCCTAAGACCGCTACGGTACCTATTCGTCATCGGGACCGTGTATAGGGGTACGATAAAATTAAGAAAAATACATTTAACGGAATAATTAAAATGTTAAGTATAGTTACTTGAATAATCGGTAGCCATTCCTGAATCTGGCTATCGTGTTACTGAAATTGATACGTCACTCTTAGGTTGACGTGAGTTGATGCATTCTCAGGAGGCTGGACAGTTCTCGCAGGCTGGTTCCCGTAAACAGGATTCCCGCAAGCAGCTCATGACGGGAGCGGATCGAACTCAGGACTGTAATCAAAATATAGAATGTCTAACGAGTAGTCAGCCAGAGATACAATAACATTGCTGCTGTGAGGAAAGTTCTCGTACACCACTGGTATAAATGGATGTTGATAACAACCCGATCATAAGCGGGGGTTGTAAGATGCAGATGACGATAGAAAACTTAGCTTAATGGTGCGGTGTACGTCAGCCAGCTCTGAAGATGTACTGGGCAAAGTGTACTTGCTGCGGTCGAAAGTTTTAGAAGAACCTGCATGACATCAGTGCGAGGATGGTTAAATATCCACATTTTGGCGTGGCCGGCAGATCCAGGGAGTCATCCATCCGAGAACATCGCTGCCTCTACATCTGTAGAATCACATTTTCGGGCCGTATAGGCCTCACTGCAAGTTTGTGTTCCGAAGTAGTGCTTGATATATTAGTGAACAATAACTAGAAAGTTCCAAAATGCTCCCGCAATGACAGAAGATACAAAATTGCTTTTAGTGCGGTGGGCTGGAGTACTGCTGGCTACGGGAGAGAAACCGATATAAGGCGAAGTGATCTGCGTAATGGTGTGCTGATCGTAGCTGGAACAGGTCCAACCTATTCGGCCCCTGGCCGAGGATGCTCTCGAACTCTGGATCTCGTCTCCTTTTATACTACTCGTGACGTCACAGGTGCAGGCTCCAACCAATCATCGGTCGAGCAACAGCCAATCAGTGCGTAGCTAATAATAATGCAATCGAATATTCTAGAATATTCTAGAAGTTCTGCGTCCACGTGGTTATGACGTCATGGCAATATTTTGAAGACAATCAAACGGGGTTTTCCGTCGATAACTCAGCCATTTATCAACCGATTTTGAAATGGTTTACAGATTTGGAAAGCCCGTCGAATTCGGGTCTTGACTGATGCCAGATTCGGCGGGAACAGCTAATTAAAAAGGATTACATGGTACCATCTGCCAAAAAATAGTATCTAAGCGTGCGCATGCGCACTATGCGCTTTAACGAACTTAGTCGTTTTTTATAACGTGATCTTTCTCATAGGCCCATATACGCGTATGGCTCTACCCGGGGGGGGGGGGGGCGTGTTCAGGGAACGAGTCCTGGGCGGGCGGCGTGTACCCAGCTTGGCCCGGTCGATCCGCACTACACCACTCCTCCTAGTTTGACATCCGTGGCAAACGATCGCACATTGCGGATCGACGCACGGACGTACGCTAGGTGGGAATTATAGATTTCCTGGGTAAGCACGTGGCCGGAGAGGAGTAGTGACGCAATAGACTCGTATTCAAGAGACAGAGCACATAGAGGTGCCACAGTGGAGAGGGGAGGCATACTTTTAGTTTTCAATTTTTGACCTGGAATTATTTTTCCAGGCCTTTTTTTTTTTTTTTTTAATATTTTGGTGCGTGCTGCAACTTTATTTAGTAAATGATCCTAAACAATAGCTCGCATAGGTGTTCTCTGTGGGTGCGGATAATTGTTATCTCCGCAGAGAACACCCAAGCTCCAACGTACCACAATTCAAGTTTAAATATATAATAATATAATATATATGTATATTAAAATATAAGATTTCCATGTAACATACCCTTACGGGGTATCTAGTAGATTACTTCTGAATTACTTGCGCACCCCGGTTAAATAAATGGATACGCAACACGTATCTCTGATTAAAAATTATATATATATATATATATATATATATATATATATATATATATGCGGCCCATTATAGCGGGTTCGCAACGGGCAGCTCTCACTAACCCCATGGCTGTCCTGACATCTAAGACAGGAAGAAAAATAATAAGAAAAATAGAACATAATAATAATAATAACTCAAAAGTTAGTTTATCAGGCAGCCCCAGCATAGCTGAGACTGCATGGCGGGATTATGCCATTATTGTACTGCAGGATGTTGTATTCTGTACGTCGCACACGACGTTCTTACAACACATAGTGCTCATTTCGTGTGGGACACAGCCGGGCACTGAAGTGCCCGGCTGTGTCGGATAACCGTAGTCATCCGAGGGATGGGATTCAATTGATCTAACATATATAATAAAAAGAAAAGTATTTACAAAATAAAGTAATAATTAATACGCTTCCATGAATCGCACCACTGATGTTCTGCTGTATCACAAATGATCACACCTCTGCTGAGAAATGTCCCCACTGAGTCTGGGTCCCGCGACTCATGATGGTTGGTCGCGGTGGATGCACTATCATTGCTGAGATACGTTTATTATCACTGGCACTGTCGGAAATGTCTGAAGTGATGGTGGCGGAACTATAAGCGTCTATAATATCTCTTACAGTTACTGCGGGTGCTAAAATATATGTCCGTAAGGCAGCGGTGGTGCTAGTGGTTGTCAATGCGGGTGATGCTGTTGTTGTTGTAATTGTCGTAGTGGCTGCGGTGGCTGTCGTGGTGATGGTGGTGAGCTGAATTGTAGGCTGAGGCAATGATGCGGGAGTGGATAGGTAAGAGATGACTTCTTCTGAGACTTAGCATATTTCACCAGACGATTTGCGGTAACATTGGGCATTGGCTGAATGTCCTGAGTGTGGGCAATACTTCTCTTTCCCATGTATGGTCGTTCCGGCGTGGTTCTCTTCCTGATGTCTTGGTAAGAAAGACTAGGAGGCAGATGCTGGATAACACGAGTTGGAGTTATGCTAATCGACGCAGGCTGTGATGGTCCCGGTCCCTCATCTATGGTCAGGTCTGGAGGAGATGGTGACTGCAGGTAACTTGAAATTTCCATTCCCGCAGGTGTTGTGATGACTACCAATATCGGCTGACTGGCTTAAATTGCTTCAGACACTACATGTGCGGATGTAGTGACTGTAGTTGGATGGCTGATCACTGATGCGGGTGCTGCCGGACTGGATTCTGCGGAGGAATTTCGCTTCTTACTCTGCTTCAGGGCCGGTGTAGATGTAGTGTCTGGTAGTGGCATAGCGCTCCCTGACGTGGCTGCGGGTAGGATTTCACGTCTTGCTGCCGGTACGTTGCTCATGGTAGCCGCAGGAGGACGATGACTAACGGGATACCTACGGGTAGTGTTCTTCGTGTGGGCCATCTTCTCGGTCGGGAGAACTTTGACTGGAAACCGAGATTCGAAACACGTGGCTAAAACGGTACGATCCTTGCTTTCTTCCCCGGGAACTAATGTCACTTCTAACACACGGTGATGATGATGGAGCGCATGAGTCACTCCATAGCGAGTAGCGGTGTAGAGATACTGACACGTCACACAGAAGGCTGACTGGAAGAGATGATTCTTATTAACATGAAGGGTGCAGTCGGATTTTCTCGTAAAAGTTCTGGTACAGGGTTCTCCGCTAGCTAATAACGAGCTGCACGGGAATCGTTATGGAACTGGTACCGATTTTTCTACAGACAAATCCGACAATGCTAGATCTTCGAGGAGTGACATCTCGTTCCCGCATAGTAGGTTGCTGCGGGAACCTTACTCAAAACCTAATGCCCTATCTCTTAATTTTGTTTAACTTTCCGGTCCAAGTATAATAATGAACTAATAATAAAAACAGCAGAATTTGGTTTTTGACACAAAAGAAGCCTAATGCTATCTGTTCTTCCCTGGTGTCGACTTTTGACGGGAAGACACAGTTTCAGAGCGAGCCTCCTCCTTTTATGCTATTTGGTGACGTCATATGCGGCGGATGACCACATCTGGAAGTTTTAACATGTGATTCGGTCAGCCCTTTATGGACAGTTTCTCTTTCCCACTCTAGACGTCTAGGGATTAATTCTTCCCGTATAAAGGGAGTACTTTTAATTATGGGAGAAATGGCTCGTTAACGTTGTCCTAATTTAGCACATTTAACAGCCTCCGATCAACATAAAAACGTGGTACTACTGTATCTTTGAGGAGCCTCACCTTTTAATTAGCGTGAGGCGGTTTTTCAGATTGGATGCTTATAAACTTGCCTGTTTTAATTTTAGGCTGGAGCGGCCGATGTGGTGTGTGGGAGCCTGGTGACGTCAGCGGCTTTTACCCTGACTCACCCTCGCCATTCCTCCATCACGCTGTGGTAGTCGCGTCTTTGGGCGGCTCTTGCGTGTAAAGCGTTAGATCCAATTTACTGGAAATAGCGGTAAATGCCACGTGGCTTCTAAAAGCACGTGGTCGATCGGACACATATGTGCTGTTTATGGCAATGGACAAAATACTGTTGCTGAGGTGTAGTCTGTAGTAGATGCGAGTTATGGAAATATATATATGTTATATCATGAATCTGTATAATATAATGTACCTTATTTTCGCGAGCTCTTAAACATGCGTCTTGGTCTAATGTCTGTAATAGGTAGTTCTTAGCCCGTGTTGATTATGGACTGGAACGCAGGGAAGAGAATTTTTGAAATTCTCATTGTAATTATACTGTTAGAGTGTTGATGCCGCTTTACACCGGCCCGTGCGCTAATGATTTGTAGCACGGTAGAGCAGTTGCGTTCATAATCAAAAATATTACAGTAACGTTGTAAGTGGGGGTATTTCACTCTGTAATGGCCGAGCTCGTGGGCGGGACAGAGTTACCTTAGAGTGCAAATGACCTGTCGGATGCTGTCGTAACTTTGATCAATCCATTATCGAATTCAACTTTTCGGTAGCAAAATCTTACTAGTGACTGACGACAATACGGGCATCTTGCTCTCTTAATAATATTGATTGTTATTACGTGTAGATGAAGTATATAGATTTTGGCTGTTTCCGTACGTCGTCTGGGGAAAAGGGAGGGGGAGGAAGGAGCGTTGGACAAACGTTCCTCCCGTGACGCGTACTGTAGATGGCTGTAGTGGACTCTTTTATATCCATATGATCCGTTCTCCCGTAACTGGATAAGAAGGTGTGTGTGGGAGATTTGCTGGCTGTTGCTTGTTGATGATAATGTTGTTGTCGGGATGTCCGTGCTGCTGTATGATGCCAATGTTATAAGCGAAGTGGGCGTATTCCAGTTTTTCACGCTGGTGAACGCCACGTCTGTTGTTATTGCGGGAGGTGGGGGGGTTGCGGGAGATAGTATTTCTCCCGCAAATGTTGTGGGTGGAACTGTTACGGGAATTGTTGTGTCTTTATCGGGAATTAATTAATACCGGTAGGTGCTGCCAAATGATGTTGTTGCCGGTGTTGAATAGCTCTATTATGCTGAGTATAACCGAGTAGGTATGTGATGACGCGCAATGACGAATTGACGTATCCAGCCTTGAGGGCAGGTGTGTTCTGTATACAATTGCCGTTCTGCCTGCGGTGTGATGGCCTGACTGCTCACGGGAGAGTATGGTGGGACTTATGGAGAGGGTGTCCCTTGGACGGGGCAGGGCATGTGGTCCTCGCCCATTACACGATGGTTGGTGCCTTGCCATAGTTGTTAGACACTGGGCAAATTCGAGCCGAGAGTCTGCTGGACAGGCTGCTTCCCTGCCCACCGCGGGGGGGGGGGAGGGTGTATTGTTGTTCAGTGTGGTGCGGGATGCCACCTCCTCTGTTACACGGTCAACAGACGACGGGTGGAGTATGAAATGGACTGGGCCGGTGATGTCGGAACTTGGTGTATAGATGAGGGACGCCAGTTGGATTTGGGGTGGGGGTGCGGCGACGCATATGGGTGCCGCTTGGGTGGGAATTGGTTTGGCGCATTTGGAGGTGGTCGGCTACACCTTGTTGTACAGTTCTGCAGTTCTAGACACGCCAAGGCTTCATCCAGCCTCTTCACTTCCATCTTATTCACCATGTGTTCCATCCTACGGGAAGCATGGCTTGGGTCAGCCTCAGCCTCCGCTTGTGGCAACTCTATGGTAGGGGGCATAGTATGAAGTGGGTGAGAACGGGAAGAGATCGGAGAAACGACTTTTCCATCTGGTCCCTTGGGCAAAACAAACACAAAGTTCTTCAGATACGACTTCACAGATTGAGTAGACCCGCGCTGAGGAGGGAGAGGGCGAGTACGTATCCCGTCATCGTCGTCAGCATTAGCCGCTTGTTCACCCATGTACTGGCTTGGTAGAAGTGGGGCTGAACTGGCATCGCGGTGCTCTGCGCTAACTGTGGAATACTATTTTCTATAGAAATATCTGTCTGGGTACCGGTGTCACGAGAAATGCCCAGTCCGAGCTCTGGTGCTGGGTCGTCACTGACACAAGGTTTAAGTCGATCGAAGTGGATGACCAAGGTCAAGCCATCTGAAGCAGGGATACGGTAGGTCACGTCCGACGTCTTACATACTACCACATACGGGCCTTTCCACTGGTAACTCAGTTTACTTGGCACGTTTGCAGATCGTCGTGAATCGTGTACCCAAACCATCCTTCCTGCTTCATATGGATCTCCATGCACCCTCCGGTCGTGACATGTCTTTTGCTGCCGGTGTGCAGTAGATAATGTTTCTCTCACTAACTCATGGGCTTGTTCTATCTTTTGCCGTAAGAGTTCAACATAGAGAGATGGTGAATTTTACTCTGCTGGTTACCGAGCCATGGCCAGATCCAGGGGTAAGGCTAATTCACGACCTAACATTAACCGAGCAGGGTATAACCCATGCTGGAAAGTACTGAAGTGTGGTAAGCCATGAGTACATATGGGAGCCGTAGGTCCCTTCTCTACAATCACGGCATGTTTCCTTTGTAAACATTCCACGAGAGTTCTGTTGAACATCTCTACCGTCACTCCGGAGGTGGTATGGAGTCGTCATTGTTTTGACGATATGGAACAATTTGCAGAGCTCTGATATGGGCCGCTCTCAAAATTACTTCCTTGATCGGAGTGCAAATCATAGGGCATACCAAAACGGCAGAACACATTTCTTGCCAAGACCTCCGCTATGGTGGATGCTGTTTGGTCTTGCAAAGCAAATGCTTCTACCCACTTAGTAAAGTAATCGTGTAATACGAGGATGTACTTATTTCCATCATCCGTCGTATTCAAGGGTCCGAGCACGTTGATAGCCACTCGCTCCCACGGCGCACCAACAATCTTAATTTGAGATGGTGCGATATGGTATTGGCCAACAGCGCGTCTTTGGCATGGGATACATTTGGCAACCCATGCACTTGACACTATCGCGAATCCAGATCCAGTAAAATCTCAATTTGATACAGGCAACAGTCCTTTCCATGGCCAGATGCCCGGCGTTATCATGCAGTTGTTTTAATATAAGATCACGATAACTGTCCGGGACTACCAGATGGTCATTAATGTACAGAACGCTATTTATTAATCGACATTCTTCGAACCATTGGTAATACTATTGTGTCGTGGTGGAAAGTGGTGTTACCGATTCCTTGGGAGGACGTACCCCCTCCTGGATCCACGCATATATATTTCATGTCTGTACGTCTGTTGTTTGGCGGTGTGCGATTTTCTCCGGATTCCACTCTGTGCACCTCAATTCGGGGAACTCCGGAGATGGCGGTGTTGAATGTGTCATGGTGGCGGCCTCTTCGTGTTCAGTTTCCGCGCCGATTCTACTGAGGGCGTCGGCAATCCCATGCATTTTGTAGGCCTGCAGGGATTCCTGCCATCTCACTACCTGGCCCTCCAGATTTTTCAGGTTCCTGAGCCAGCGTAGTGAGGCATGGTCTGTGCGGAGTGTAAAAGGGCGCCCGTACAGAAAGTGTTTGTAGTACTTGACGAAGTGTACCGCTGCTAACAGTTCTCGCTTGGTGGTTGCGTATCTTCTCTCCATTTTATTCTGAGTACGCGAACCATAACCCAATACCTGCTCCATCTTCTGTGACCTGAGATAGAACCACGCCTATAGTGTAAGCTGACGCGTCGGGGTCTAAAATGAAATCGAGGTTTGGATTAGAATGAGCAAGAATCAGGGCGGTCAACACGAGTTCCGTCAATGCCCTGAAGGAGCCGTCACACTCACTCGTCCACTCAAATGGTCGATCATTTTCATCTTTTTCGGTGATCTTGTAAAGGGGTGACGCAATCTCGCGGAAATGTTGGATGTAACGGCGATAGTACTGGCATAGGCCAGGAAAACTTCGTGTCTCCGTAGCTGAAGAGGGCTGTGGCCACTCTGTTACTGCGTTAGAGTTTGACGGCTGAGTAGCCACTCCATCACCGGATATGATGTTTCCCAGGAACTCAATGTTCTGTCTAAAGAGATGACATTTCTTGGGTTTGAGTTTCAAATTGGCCGTGCGGAATCCGGAGAGCATGGTGTCCAAATTGATAAGGGTTTGCTCAGACGTGGGTCCGAATACAATTACGTCATCAATGTAACAGAGACAGATTTCCCATTGCAGGTGGTTAATACCTGCTCAATGAGACGTTCAAAGGTTCCGGGAGTGTTGCACAGCCATAGGGCATCTTGCGGAATTGGAAAAGACCATTCCAACAAACGAATGTTGTCTTTTCCATGTCAGCCTCATCCATGGCTACTTGCCAGTATTCGCTAGCTAAGTCAAGGGTACAAAACCACTTGACTCCGGACAAGGAATCCAAGGCCTGATCTATCCGAGGTAACGGATACGCGTCCTTAACGCTAAGATCATTAAGGCGGCAGTAGTCAATACAAAACCGCAAGGTTCAGTACTTTTTGCCTGCTAGTACTATTGGGCTAGCCCATGGAGATACTGAGGGTTCAATAATACCAGTCCGCAACATGTCGTTCACTTGTTGGTGTGCTTCCGCTTCCTTATGAATGGGAAGACGTCGTACCGGTTGATGTACGGGGTGATTATTGCCTGCGTCGACGGAGTGTCGTACGAGATGAGTCTCTCTGAGATCCATGTCTCTGGAGGAAAAACTATTGCGATATTTAGGCGGTAAAATCAGAATTTCATGTTTCTGTGATTGCTGTAATCCAACTGTGGCACATAGATATAACTCATGTAAATGTTCGAGTAAATCATCAGTCATATGTGGTGGTGTGTCAGCAGGTGTAGGTGATTCCAATGAGTTTATGTCCACTAAATGCCTGCAGCATACTCATGGTTCCAGAGTGATGGGATCTGCGGTACCATTGAACACTCTAAAAGGTATATTGTTCTTATTGGTAGTGTATACTATCATGCGGGGACTTGCGCATTGTGAGGCGATCATATAAACAGGATCGGGTTCCAGCATTTGTGTGTTGCTTCCTAATTGTGGTGCGGTGGCCCATAAGATTTGTTATTTCCCGGCTCAACTGTGGCTGTACTGGACAATATTACAGCGCATGTGTCATATAATGACGATGCCGTTCCAAGAGGTATTCGTTGGCCGTGTATGTCGAGTTCCTGTTGTTTGCAATGTATGATTGCTTCGCTGGCACTGAGGAAATCATAGCCAAGAAGGGCATCGTTGTGAATAGAGGCGATAACAACTCGCTGTATGATTTGCATCTCCTCTATTCGGATGACTAAATTAACTACACCGGCTACGGGTACATCAGCTCCCGCAGCCATCTGTAGGTAAATGTTTGTAGGTTTAAGGGGGGGGGGGTGTGCTCCTTATGAGGTGGGATGCTCTCATATAAGTGCTTGTTAAATACAGTGGCCCTGGTGGAAACGCCACTAAACAGACAGGAACATTTGTATATTACTTTGCGGCGTACCTGTGGAAGAGTTTCCATTGACGCCGTCTGCGACAATGGTGTCAGAGCGGAATCACTCTGTATGTACTCTGACTGTTTCCTAATTGCTTCTTTTAATGTGGTGGATGGCTGAGCGAGGAAGGGTCCAGTCCGTCGTCGTCACTGCTGTGAGGGCGGTGATGAAGGCGGTGCTGGGGGTAGCAATGATGATGGAGATGTTATTATTTCAGGATATGCTGTATTAGTGTGGACAGCGGTGCGTACAGGATGATGGATAAGCTCCAGCTGTGCAAGCCATTTCTTGGAATGCTTCATTGGATGTGTTGGTGAAGCACAGAAGAAACAGTGATGCGGCCAGGGACGTGTTTTTCCCCATCTACGTCGGCGCTTGCGAATCCATGAGGCGGAGTGAATCACCCCCCCCCCCCGAGTCGCTGCTGTCTGTGGATGCTGGAGATGATTTTGGGTGAGGCGGTGTTTTGCATACCACCAAAGGACACCGAGAATTCAGTGTCTTGGTGGCGGGATGTGGTGCTTGCAAAAACTTTGTTTCAGCGGCGGTGCAACAACCTACCACTGCCGTTTTACACAGGAAAGAAGGTTTGTTATGTGCGGAAAAAGATGTGGATGGCAATGCTGCGGGTGGGGGAGGCATCGTAGGCATTGACATATGTGATGTCATGCATTTGGATGTAGGTGTAAAAGCTGATTTTGGTGGGTGATTGTTGGCCACCGAACGTTGTTGTACGAAGGATGCAGTTGAGCCGGGAAGCGAATACGGGCACCGAGGTGGCTCTTAATATTTTGGTGCACTTAAGAGTGTGATTGCTTCTCAGGCTGTGGTGTGCTGTGGTCAGGGGCAGGCGTTGTTGAAGGAGGTTGGTTAGGACACCGGTCCCTAGAATAGCCTGACTGACCGCATCCATAATGGGTGTTTTGTGGCAGTGCATTGCTGGTGGTGTTTGTTGTCCTAAAGTGAGTGGTGACGAGATTTGTGCTGATTGTGGTTACTAAATTTGTTAGTGTGGAGATCTGTTTTTTGATCTCATCTATACGTTCCTTCATGTTGCCGTTGTTATTGTTGTGCTGGTTCCCGTGCCTGGGGGCCCCGTTATAGCTTCCTCTACGGGCACGCGCCCTTCCTCCAGGTGCTTGATTCTGATTGGAATTCTGTACAGCTGGTTGTGGTGATGTCTGTCCGGTTGGTGTTGCTGAACTAGGGGGATCACTAGTGGGCGTGGCGATAGCTGCGCCCTCTATCTCGTTGATAGGGTGGAGTTGGCGTCGGCTATTCTTTTCCCGCTACAGAAAGTTTTCTATACGAACCGTGGTTGCTGTTAATTTGGCCAAACTGCGTGGTCGCCAAGAAATAACTTTACTTTCAGGGCGGGTTCACCGCTCAATGCATCGATAAAAGTGTCAAGATGCAGATGGATTACGCCTTCCGTATTGGTGCTCGGATATGCGTGGGTGACTGGTCTTCGGATTCGACTAGCCAACTCTGGAAGAGTTTCTCCTGCGCGTCGTTGGAGATTTGTTAGTTGAAGATGACTGGTTTCTCCGAGAGCTGTGTCGCCAAATCGCTCCGTCAATGCTCGTTCCAATTCGATGTAGGTGGGTGGGTAGTCAGTGCCGAGATCCGCAAGAACTTGAAGGGCTTTTCCAGAAAGCTTTGCGGCGAGATATTCACCCATTTGCTGATCGTTCCAGCGGTTAGTCCGACTTATTATCTCGAACTGTATTTTGTAATTGGTCCAGTCATTTTCCCCACTAAATTCGGGAGGGAAAATGACTCTGCCAAGACCACGGGAAGAATGAAGTTGTTGAAATCCGGGTGGTGGGGGTATCTGTGAGGCTGACGAGTATTGTGAGCCTGGTCGTTGTGGTGGTAGTGGTGGTGTGGGTGTTTTCCGTCGATGCCAATGCCGAGGAGCGAGAACACGCATACTCCAATTTAGGGAATCCTGCCTGGTTATAGAACCATAGATCGGCATGGGTCTATGGACGGGCGGCAGAATATTGTGAAGATTATGCGGACGTTCTACCCGAGGTGAGGACTGATATTCCTCATATGGCGGTGGTGCAGTTGGCTGATGGTTGTGATGTGTGGCGTGACTGATGTACCGGCGAAAAGGTGGTACCGATTCCCCCTGATAATGCTGTGGTGTTCCCCTTGAGAATAGCATTGCGCTAGAAGGGGGCAGTGTGGGAGGTTGTCTGTAATGTGGATTGTCATATGGTATCCGTAGATGAAACGGTTGAATGATAGTGGTCTGAAGGATTATTTGCACGCCTGTAATCGGGTCTTTGTCGGGGTCGTCCACGATTCGGCCCTGTTGGTAGTCGCCTGTCGTGGACGTCCGATATAGTTCTAAACTCTGTTCCCGCATGTGAGGCATCCCGAAAGGTGCCGTCACTGACAGGCGAAAAAAGTTTAATTTGCGGGGTTGTTGATTCCGCAGGAGAATTTGTGGCATAGTCTGTGAGCATGTGAGCTGTGAATCCATCGTATGACGCTACCTCCTGATCGAGGGAGCCGTCGCTAAATGGAGATGGTATAGAACTGAGCTCACTATACAGTGTGGGTGTGAGTTCCCTGCGTGTTAACAATGATGTTCTTCAAGCCCCGCATCGGGCGCCACTTGTAGCTCATGGGGTAGTGTCGGGCCGTGCCGGTGTATGATGTCGACTCGCCGTGCCACAAGTGCATGACGAATGATGATGCTGGTTAGCTTCCGGTCTCGGGGTGATGGATCCTGTATGATACTGCCCTATGGGTAACAAAGACCGGCTCCTAAGGCCGCTGGAAGTCAATTGTTCCGGTCGGGCCATGTGACCATTGTCGCGAACATTAAACACAATGGTCTCATCCCAAGAGTTTGTGTCACCAGTATGCCTGTCCATAGCAATGTTGTGATCTATGGACTTACAAGATTGATTTTGGTGACCTAATTAAACTAAGTCTATGCAATAATGTTACCTAACAGACGGTCGAGTATGCTGGATACAAATGATGAGCATACGAAAATACAAGACATAGAGACAGCCAGATGAACTTTTAAATGTGGGGCTCCCGGGGGTACCACACAGACTCGTAGGTCCGCAGAGGTATCCCCGCAAGGGAGGTTCCCGTACACGAGACGTAACTATTAAACTTAATATAAGCTATTATACCTCTAAGCTGAAAGGAACGAACATTATCTCTGTAGTGACCAAAAATCATGTGCCTCACGCAGGCACTACTCCTAGTGCTGGTTTGGATGAGAAGTATTATCCTCGCGTGGACCGTCGTCGCTGAATCCTTGCGAGATGCAAGTGCCTCGTGCAGGCCTTTGTCATGGGAACATGTTGCCACCGCTTAAAGCGGGAGAAGAGTAGTAGGCAAAAATGGGCCTACTCTAATATTTAACCAAAATGCTGAAAAGAAAATACAATACCTAGTGAGATTATGAATATATGGTTGCGTGCTGTTTTACGTGAAGAAGGGATGAACGATTCCCGAAGGATTCCCACGTCACTGTCCTATGTAATTCTTAGTAAGCTGAATTAGTAGTTGCCGCTTTATTTATGCGGGCCTTCTTCTATGTTTAACTATCTTTTAGTTTTTTTAGTGACAAGAACTATTTTTGGCCGAAAATGGCACGTGTCTACCTAGCTGTTAGATATGGCTGCCATTGAGAATGGATGCCCTAAGACATCAATGCTGAAGACAGCACTCATACATGTTGCTTAGTAAGATCTCCGAACTGAATTAGAATCCAGACATCTCGACTCATAACCACATAAACCGTCACAGGACACTGGTTACTTTTCACAAAAGCAGTTTAGGCAACTGATGTGTTGTTATGGTAAGAGAGACGAATACCCACCGTAAATGTCCTTCCCGCGAGGGCATGGCAGATCTAAATATCGTGCCCAGCCATTCTTACGGAATTCAGTGGGGATGCGCATCTCGTCCGTCACCTGGTCCTATGGAACTAATTGTTTAACCTGTCATTAGATGCAGAAGGGTTGTTCAGCAAGTAAAAGAAAATAATAATTAAGATATGTTTGAGCAGTGCTTTCCTACATTGGCTGAAGTGCTAACTACTAAGTATCCGAGGATACAGAGGGAATGTATGTGATACCACACCTTGGCCATCACCGCTCTGAAACCCCAACAGTTTCCCAGGGTCGGATCAGCCCATGGTGTGGATAGGGCTAGGGCACACACACACACACACACACACACACACACACACACACACACACACACACACACACACACACACACACACACACACACACACACACACACACACACACACACACACACACACACACACACACACACACACACACACACACACACACACACACACACACACACACACACACACACACACACTCGAATAGAAGGGAGGTGGACTCGGTCCGAGAGTGGGAGCCTTCCCACTATATGCCTACTGCATAGAGCTTGCGTTCTGCAATCTACACCAACGCAGCTTATTACAGTCAGGTTCCCTCTCCAGATAGCGTGCTCCGCACTGCACACAGTTTGTGTATACTCCTGGTAGATCAACAGGAGTAACAACCTAAATTAAAAGAAGGCGCTTTAATTCAACCACTGGCCCTAGCGGTGCTTTCACTGCAGTGTACGATGTTTGACTGTGTCCATCTAAATCAGTATGTAAGAACAGTGGTGGCTATCATGTCTCGCCAGTCGGGCGGTGCCAATACAAATACGGTGGTAGAAAAAAATGGACGTATCCATCGTCATTGAAATTATGTTTTGACCGTAGTCCAGACAAGGAGATTGCTTTACACACAGTAAGAGCTAAATGGCGTGGCTCATCTGGTGCCGAAAAAATACTTCATCACACAGTATAACGGTATTGTGGTGAACTATTCACTATGCGCTGTGCATTGGGAACTGTTAGCCACCGAGATTGGGTTTATTCTTCACTGTTCTTGAGCATGAAACAGACAGGCCAGCTGCATCCTGCTGTAATTCCTCAGGCGGCAGCTACCCTGTGCATCAACTCACACCATAAGAAGACGGTGTAAAAACTGCATGTGACGTTTAATTTCCACTGATGACTAATAGGTGCACAACATAGGGACATATCTTAGTTATGTATACCGTTATTAATAATAATAAATAAAGTACTGCCCTAAGTGATACCGTAATCTCGGATGAGACCTCCTCTTTAAGGAAATAGTGTACATAATATTATGCATTGTAAACGGTGCCAGCAATTAAACGGCCCCGTAGGTTAAGTTGGCCTTATACTTTAATGAATGTATAATTGTAATTAGGCATTCTGCCGACATTAATAGTTTAGCAGTAAAAACTAGAAACGGATGTGGACCGCAGTACACCTAGGTTACACTAGACATCAGCAACAAATGCATCACCATGTTTTCTCCCAACGGCACCAATTTTACAGTAAGGTCGCTGCTCATGCTCTCGCCAGGGAACATGATATGCTACCGTTAAACCTAGGACTATGATAGCTCAATAGGACAGGTTTTTAAGCTAGCCAAGAACAGTTACTCTTCAAACGGAGAATTGTTATTACAAATTAATCTTCACGGTCAATAAGACCGTTGTTGTAAATGGTATTACTGATTTCCATTGTTGGCCGTCCATATTAAGGCCTCCTAAGTTAAAGCAGAGAGTAACTGCCTTTGACTATGCTTCTCTGGCCATCTGGCCGAAATAATTGTTAGAATTCCCACCGTCAGAATGGTTAGGACTGTCTAAAGAAACTACTGTACGTTTCTGGATGGCCGGAATCAATCTGCCGTTCACATACATACACCGTGTATCTTCAGATACCTATTACGCAAGACATTTTGTGCCAAAGTAAGATACACTGCGAAACTATGAATAAGGCAACACCGTAGCCATCCCAGCAGTGTTCTTAAGGCAACTTTTCTCCAAACCTAAAGCAGTTAAACGGTAACGCCAGGGTACGAATCCCATACAGTCCGTACTCGAAACCAGACTTTGGTGACGAATAGAGACACGAATTGCCATCTAGCTCATCACGGTGACTGGGTGAAGCATTAGAGCTCAACACGCCTACGGGATAGCCACCATAGATGGAAATCCGTTTATTTCCCCGCTGTATGTAAGCTAAAATTTGCTTTCTATACACGCTTCTGTCAATGTGATGTGCCCATGTGTTGTTATGTGTGGTTGTGGTGTGGTATGTAGAGGAATTACTTTGCGGTCTTGAAACTACCACCAGACAACATGTTGCACGCTGTAGGTCTGAGGAGAGATGCTCCGTGGGGTATCGGCAACGGTACCGGCCATCTTCACCAGGAAGACGTATTCGTTAACGATAATTGGTGCCATGCCATTTGCTGCTTAAAGATATGTGTTTTTGGACTTATAACTAAAAGTTAGTCTAGGCCATTTTTAGGTACACAAAAATGAACGGTACCAACTACAATAGTATCTTTGACTTAGGGCACAGTGCTGAAACCACAAGGAAGCAGCTACCGCATCATTACGTGCACACCATAGTCACACAACGGTAAAATAACTATATTAGGATAAATACATTTTTCTCTTTCATTTTGTAGGATAGGTGGGCGGCCGTTTTTACCACTCTCCTTCTCCGCTTCGGCATTGAAGGAATGTTTCTTTTGACGGAGGCACGCACCGGACACTTTCCTCTCACAAAAACTTATGTTCCATGCTTTGTGCAGGGAAGACCGACATAATTTTGTCTTCATTTTTTCATAACCGTGTGATGTTTCTCTGACGTTTGTAGGCAAACGGTGAGATTACATCCAACCCCTTATTCACATTTTTATAGTCAGCTTCCCACCGGTTGCCTTTCTACATGGCGCCACGGTGTGGTACCGTTATACATTTCCTCTCAATCAAATGGAACACAGTTACCCTTTGTACTAAACTGATATTGGTTTCCTGTTTTACCCCTCATTCTTATGGTCTGTCGTTTCTCTCCTCTCGGCCGTTCTCCATATGGAGCACGGTACTGCACTGTCGTAAATCTCCTTCCAAGCAAACGGTAAAGATTCAACCATTATTGGCACCGTTTGGTATGGGTTCTCCGTTCTTGGCCTGTATGTTAAATGTAGGACACTTCTCTCTCCCGCACACCCCCCCCCCACCCATCATCCCTCTTCCTCCAGTATAGCATTGTAGGCACTTTCCTTTGACGGAGGCCTGCGCGAGGGTACTTTCCTCTCACAAACCAATAATTGTTGGCCAGCCTGAGGCAGATATAGTTTATATTAAGCCAACTGTTGTGCCCCGACTGGAGCATTTCCCCACAGGGGTACCTTTCATGTTACCATCTATATATGACTAGATCGGTTAGGTACCTCCGGCGAGACAGAAACCCAAAATTCACCACTTTTATTCTTACATACACCGTTCATAAGTGACAAGCATACAAATATTGTTTGTTACCATAATTAAGGAATTAAATTGTGCTAGCACCATTCTTTCCACCTTGTAAATGATGGCTAGACACACCGCGGACACAAACAGCTGGGATAATACGGTAGTGTTTAATTTTCGCAGCAACGGTTGCACGAGCGCACTGGAACATAATCGTTCCACTGGCCCTGAAGGTCGGTGTTTGAGAACATCAGAGATGCGTGGCAACTGCTCCACAACCCCGTGGCTGGCTGACCAGCAGCAGCAACAATAGCGGAAAGCAGCAGAGCCATGCGCGCCCCCGGCGGCTACAGATCGCAGGGTGATGGATAGGACTCAGACCTACATCTGACTCTACAAGTAACTAGGTGTGGTCTTAGAACCCAGTACACCGTCACAGGAAGGTCACTATAGTTGGATAGCTGTCTTTCATTCCCCACCATAAAGCCAACGTACTGTAGTTCGGATCGATCGGGTGGGTACCGGCGTACCAGCCAAGCTGGGTACACGCCGCCCATCCTGGACTCATTCCCTGAACACGCCCCGCCCCTGGGTAGAGATATAAGCGTATATGGGCCTATGAGAGAGATCGCGTTGTAAAAACGACTAAGTTCCTTAAAGCGCATAGTGCACATGCGCAGGCGTAGATGCTATTTTCGGCAGAGCACAGAGTTTACGATCAAGATGAGATGACGCTTTTAGTGTACCGAGATGGTACCATGTAATCCTTTTTAATTACGTGTTCCTCGCGAATCTGGCATTACTCAGGACCCGAACTCGACGGACTTTCCAAATCTGTAAACCATTTCCAAATCGGTTAAGAAATGGCGGAGTTATCCACGGAAAACCCCTTTGATTATCTTCAAAATATTGGCGTGACGTCATAATCACGTGGACGCAGATCTTCTAGAATGTTCTAGAACATTCGACTGCGTTATTGTTAGCTACACGCTGATTGGCTGTTGCTCGACCGATGATTGGTTGGAGTCTGTGCCTGTGACGTCATGAGTAGTATAAAAGGAGACGAGATCCAGAGTTCGAAAGCATCCTCGGCCAGGGGCCGAATAGGTTGGACCTGTTCCAGCTACGATCAGCACGACATTACGCCGATCACTTCACCTTCTGTCGCGTTCTCTCCTGTAGCCAACAGTGCTCCATCCCACCGCACTAAAAGCAATTTTGTAACTTCCATCCTTGCGGGAGCATTTTGGAACTTTCGAGTTATTGTTCACTAATATATCAAGAGCTACATCGGAACACGAACTTGCGGTGAGGCCTTTACGGCCTGAAAATGCTACCTCCTAAAACCTTTTCTATTCAGCTAGATAGGATAGGTTTAATATGATTAAAGACAATTTCTTCGTTAGGAAATCTGTAGCATGCGCCTCTTTCCCGGTAGTTGCGATAATTTGACTCCGCACTCCGGCAAGATTCCTATCTCTAAGAGATTGTCTCTCTCTTCATGTTCCACTAAGCCTTGTGGCTTCTTAATTGTTTGGATGTCCCTATCCACACCATGGGCTGATCCGACCCTGGGAAACTGTTGGGCTTTCGGAGCGGTGATGGCCAAGGTGTGGTATCACATACATTCCCTCTGTATCCTCGGATACTTAGTAGTTAGCCCTTCTGCCAATGTAGGAAAGCACTGCTCAAACATATCTTAATTATTATTTTCTTTTACTTGCTGAACAACCCTTCTTCATCTAATGACAGGTTAAACAATTAGTTCCATAGGACCAGGTGACGGACGAGATGCGCATCCCCACTGAATTCCGTAAGAATGTCTGGGCACGATATTTAGATCTGCCATGCCCTCGCGGGAAGGACATTTACGGTGGGTATTCGTCTCTCTTACCATAACAACACATCAGTTGCCTAAACTGCTTTTATGAAAAGAAACCAGTGTCTTGTGACGTTTTATCTGGTTATGAGTCGAGATGTCTGGATTCTAATTCAGTTCGGAGATCTTACTAAGCAACATGTATGAGTGCTGTCCTCAGCATTGATGTCGTAGGGCATCCATTCTCAATGGCAGCCATATCTAACAGCTAGGTAGACACCTGCCATTTTCGGCCAAAAATAGTTCTTGTCACTAAAAAAACTAAAAGATAGTTAAACATAGAAGAAGGCCCACATAAATAAAGCGGCAACTACTAATTCAGCTTACTAAGAATTACATAGGACAGTGACGTGGGAATCCTTCGGGAATCGTTCATCCCGTCTTCACGTAAAACAGCACGCAACCCTATAGTCATAATCTCACTAGGTATGGTATATTCTTTTCAGCATGTTGGTTAAATATTAGAGTAGGCCCATTTTTGCCTACTACTCTTCTCCCGCTTTAAGCGGTGGCAACATTTTCCCTTGACAAAGGCCTGGATGAGGCACTTGCCTCTCGCAAGGATTCAGCGACGACGGTCCACGCGAGGATAATACTTCTCACCCAAACCAGCACTAGGAGTAGTGCCCGCGTGAGGCACATGATTTTTCGTCACTACAGAGATACTTTTCTTTCCTTTCAGCTTAGAGGTATAATAGCTTATATTAAGTTAAATAGTTAAGTCTCGTGTACGGGAACCTACCTTGCGGGGATACCTCTGCGGACCTACGAGTCTGTGTGGTACCTCCGGGAGCCCCACATTTAAAAGTTCATCTGGCTGTCTCTATGTCTTGTATTTTCGTATGCTCATCATTTATATCCAGCATACTCGACCGTCTGTTAGGTAACATTATTGCATAGAGTTTAATTAGGTCACCAAAATCAATCTTGTAAGTCAATAGATATATTCATAAGAATAGGAGGCCTTATGTTATATGGCCAATTTATACAACCTAGCTGGTGTGCGGTGTCACAAATTGATGCTGTTGTGGAACAAGGTGGTGCGGTAGTTGTTGTTGCATAGTGTAGCCTAGCGAACTGCGGTTCTAATGGTTTTGTATAAAATAAGCAAAACATATAACTAGAATGGCTACTGCCATGTAACTAAATATCACAGTACAGTAAAATGAGAGGTCACACGACTTTCCCGGTGCCTTTTAGTCATCGGCACAAAATAAGATTAAATATATACAGTTAAAATGTGTAAACTATATAATTGCGGTCTCAGACGACCGTGCGGTACCTTCTAGTCATCAGTGCCTTATAAAGAAATACATACATTAATATTATGACGGAATCCCTATTAGTCATCGGTACGGAAAAAGTTCTTGGATCACTGTAGTTGAAGTGTCACATATCTGGAACGCAAGATGGCACGATACGGAGGAAATGTCTGATATGGCTCACTCTCAGGAATGGTGAAGAAGAACTGTTGCTGATGCGGATGGCTATTAGCTAGATTCTAAAAAGGTAAAAAAGTTCAGAATCCTCGCGTCATTCTGGTCACGGTCGACACCAAGAACGACAAGGAGAGCACAGTTTAAAGGAAGTGCATGTACCAACTAGGTATAACATATGATGCTCTCTTCAACGTTAATGCGCGTCGGTAGGTAATCATTGACGCCCGCGCATGCTCTAGACAATCTCATGGACTTTGTCGTTTTTAAAACCTCCCTCATATGGCTTTATGCATGCGTACTGTCCTACCCAGGGGGCGTGCTTGGAACATATCAGGTCCGGCCGTTCCGTACCCAGACAAGCTGGGATGGTTCGTACCCAACCGGTCGATCCACGCTACATGATTACGCCCAACTGTGCAAACGAATCATAGTGGCAGTGTCCCAGTGTGAGCTATATTTTACTAAAGTAATACCGTAACTACAAAGACGCGTATGTGTTATCTTCCCAGTCAGATTTACGATCCTGGTGTATAGCCAAACTAAACGGTAGGAAAATGATCTAAAATAACTGTCTAAGCTTTCAGTAGACACGCATTGAAAAGAAAATGTTTCCCGTATTAAATTAATACGAGAACCTTGATATCTTAACATGTTTGTAAGATATGTGTGATGATGTTTCGCTTCGAAATGGTCAGAAGTCTCAGTAATGACGCGTTACAGCTATAGACACTATTACTGTAAACTGTTAAAAGAAATGTCCAGAATCGATGCTAAAATGCGGCACAATAGAGACACAATGCCATACCTCATTGTTGTTTCTAATCAAATTTAACATACTCGGAAGGTTGTTAAATTAAATTGTTAAACCAGTTTCAAATTCGTCTACAGCTTACATTTATAGTTACCCTGTAATTTGTATTGCGAAAATTCAGGTTTCATAGATTTAAAAAAAAGAGTCCAAAAACATGGAAAATCCGGGCCAGAATCCCTTTTTATTGTATTTCGTCTGTTCTCACAGTAGCTATAAAAATATGCAATTCGTTATGGAGCAAGTGATATATTTCAAAAAGCTGGTACGGTTGTTTGAGGCAAAATATGCGCATAAGCAACCTAGTCATATAATACAATGGCCCTTCTCTGACCAATACTGTATATTCTGTTAGGTTGGTTCAAGTCAGTGACTACTTAGTCATGATTACTATCGTTGGGAGGATGAAGAATCCCGGGCGAGGAACACGCAGAGATACTGTTAGCTAACGTACGTCCAATGTTTCTCATGGCATCTACATTTTGGGGTCCCAAACTGAAAGCTGATTGTCGCGAACTGAAATCTGTTATTCACATGCAGCTTTTCTCGTACATGCTAAAATGAGTGAGTACGATAGGCTCACATCTATATATTGTATAGGTCACACACTAGAGTGTGTTGGTATATTTGTGAAAAACCTACTAACTTAAGAGTTGCATTCCGGGTGTATATAACCCCAAAAAATCGGTATACAAAATGCTAGCCACATCCACTGTGATATGGCATGTATCTATACACGATTGAATAGATGGATTCATCTGTAGCTATGCCCCACCCACTGCTAGATAGACTCCACCCACAGTGAAACCGGATTTCACAGGATATGTATGTCAATTTCAAGGGAACTATGCTGCGATACTTTGAATATATTAGCACAGTCAAATTAGATTAACAATTCTCAACAACGTGTCTAGTTATTACAAATTATGAAGGACATACAATTCGTAAACTTTCGACATCAACTTTTCCATTTTCTTAACCAAGTTACGTCATTTCTATTGCGACGTTTGCTAACAAGTGACGTCAGATGCATAATTGACATGTTTGATCCATCTATTGTGAATATGCATAGATATGTAGCATCTCAAGCCCAAAGAAACGCGGCGTATGTGAGATCAGATCTATAGTCGCTGCATTATTAGTGCACTATTACTTATGCGAGGTAAGGTCATTCCAAATAGGTATGATGTTATGAGGCTGTGCTAAATGTAATGTAGAACAAGACATGTTATCAAGCTACTAAATGGCCTGATCTCACTACCTTGCCTCAAAAATTCTCTAGTAATCTTGAAGTACGCATGCCCTTAGTCGAAATAGATATTGATTGGCTCGCTCAGTCGTGTATCGTGAATAGGACATGTTATTGTCGATGACATGAATGAACCAATATCAGCATGGCGCGTGTTTTGGCAGACTCTCAATTGGCGTTGTTATCCGATGATTGCTCGCCTATTGCCAGTTCTGTTTATGAACACAACACTACTATGCTGGAAAATATGCCGACATTGCCGCAAGCGTGGTGACTACGAGACACACGGCAATGATGAATGGAACTACAACTCGTTACCACGAAAAGAGATATCTGGATAGGGACGCCACTTCTAAATTGTGTTCTCGCCAGGCAGTGGTCCATTACATAGCAATCATGAATTTAACGGTGGATTCCAATAGCGTGGAATTACATTACGACTCACATGAATGAAAACACCAATATTCACTCGGAAGTTCTGTCTATGGGTGACTCACACCACTAGCGATGTGGTGACTATTTATGGTTCTGACTACGACGCAGCAGGTACTAAGAAAGGCAAAAAGTGTTGTGGTGTAGTGGTGATAACGCACATAAATGAAATACTCGTTATAAAGACAATATCAACATATGGAAGCTTAGGGTGAGAATGGTGATACTCTTGGAAGTCATTACAATGCAGCACCAGTTCCCACACAAATTATTTACATAATATTCAACAGAATGTTTATAAATTCCTCAAAGTTATTAAATTCATACACATTCTCTTGTTCGCGAATGGCCTACGCCTATTTAATTGAGACGTCAGTTGACAAACAACGTATTTGATTATGATATCATTTGATTGGCAGATCAGATCATCACACTGTCTCTATTAAAATTCTCGGACAAATGTTCATTAATTCATGTCATCTTCCCAGACTGATATATAATATCCTTTTTCCAATGTCAATGGCTCTCTTCCAGCGATTTGTGGAAATATACTCCCTTCCAGAAGACGCAATATGCCATGGTCTACTAAAGCACTTACACCAAGCAATACTGATTGGAGTTGCTATCAATACTTAGAAAGGAGGATCATTTTCATGCTGAGTGTTTTGGAGGCGTCTCAATTGGCTTGATGTCTCTTAATTGCTCACTACGGGCCAGTTCTGATCATGAATACAGACGTGTTGTTGTGGAGGATAGACCCGCATGGTCATCCGCTTCAGCTGAATGTGATAATAAATGTATCTATGTCACAGGCCATTGAGAAGATGTCTGAGTGCAAATATCCTTTGTTGAAGGATTCCATTTCTAGATGTTTCCAATATGCGAAATAGGGTATCTCAGTTTGGAGATTCGGGTAATTATATTAGGACAATATTAAGACCTACATGAAGGAGTTTCCAATCAGAACGAAGAGCAATCGATGGGTGATGGGAAAGAGTAATATATTTTTTTGCACTTACAAGAGCCCGAATGAAACAAAAGGAATCACATAATACTATAGATTTTTTACAGACCATCGAATTGCGTCTATCTATATTACTCATAGCGTGCCTGTTTTTAATCGACTAAAATCATTCGGTTCCATGCATGATGGAAGCTACTCATTTGAAGATGTATTCAATTACATTGTTCTGGGTCATTTCAAACGCGACAATATGATTGCAAAATAAATAATTGAAGAAATTGACTAATAGATTTATTGAATTGCCGCTTGACCAATTGACCTTTCCAGGTTTAGCTATGCTTCCTCGTCTATCTCTAGCTAAGGTTCAACCACACGGTGCCGTGTTGGGATTGATCAGTACTGTAACTCCCCGACTATCAATTTCCAGAAAACTATGCAGGTAATCTGTTGACTATTTTGAATCTAATTTGACTGGGTGCCCAGTTAAATTACTTCAAAACTATTCAATAACACGTAAATTAAATAGTATGAGAAATACATTTCGTACAACTCCATCATTAATTAAGCGTTCGTGACGAACCTATCCGCGTCATTTATGACCTCATTGATTATGATGTCTTCCTACACGTCACATAGTTGATTATGACTGCACATGATTGATGGATAGACTGGAATGGCCCATACATAGCTACCGACAGGCAACTGATGTAGTGGAGTTAACGGACGTAATATGTTCGTACATAGCAAAAGCCAGCTGTGATAAGCAGCAACACGTAGTAACATGCGACATTATGGAGCTGCGTATATTCCTGCGTTACCACCATCAGCACTGAAATGACAGGATTATGCTGCCAAAGCAGTAGCACAACTAAATGGTTGAAAATGGATTGACCTGAAAGCTGCTGTATTAGGCAGCAAAATATGCATGTCTTAATCATAGCAAATGTATCGTATCCCGTGCCGTAACGAACATGTTTTATAACGTTTCTATTATTAAACGTGACTTAAACCGGGCTTAGATGCTACCCAGTCTAAAAACGGTATCTGAATAGGGTCTAATAGTATACCTGATAACAGATAACGCATCTATAAATACCAAATATAAGAGATATGTTACAAGCTCTAGGGTAATCCAGGGCTTGAACGTTCGTATTGGATTTTATGTGAGCTGTCTTAGGTTGTAGGTGATATATTGCCAGTATCTTGTGAAAATACCACACAGGTCACATGTGAATAACTCTATTTTGGGGGTGTACCAGTTGTTATTATTGTTGCTGGTGTTGTTGTTGGTTTTCTTATTGTTGTTGCTGTTGTTGTTGTTGTTGTTGCTGCTGCTGCTGATATCGTTGCTGTCGGCGTTGTTGCTGTTGCATCAACAGTGTTGATGAAAGAAGAGACCAAATCGTGCAGCAATGCTACAATTGAAAGGCATGCTTATGTGACGACCATTGCTATCATATGATCGTGAGCTCATACATAGCAATGTCATTTCCATACAAACATGTTAGCTTATGCTACCCGCAACATGTTTGAATTCCAAATCCGCTACAATATAAGTAAACAGATTATTATCCAGTCTTGCACGCTATCTTGTCGATTTAATTAAATACATTACTTCATGGCAATTATAAGAGCGTAAGGGATATTTGTAATCGAGATTTACATTTATGCAAATCTATAGCAATTAGAGTTGAGATAATTATATTTGTTATTATGATTAGGTTATAATCAATGTAGATTTAAGTATTTATAATATCTATGGAGTCTCTTGATTATTTTAGGAAGTATGTGGGTGTTATAAATCAACATGTAGTATTGTATCCGCGTGATACAGACGGATCACGATGCATTGTGTGCGTGTGCTGAGAACGTCGCCCCGGCACGCATTCGGTGGTTGGCCTTCACGAGAGATAGTCGCGGCTTAGCGAAATTTGTGGTGTAGGCACTCATCGTCTCACGTGTACATAATTCTATATCGACCATGTACACCGGCATGGCTGTGAGGATGCAGTTTCAAATGGTGAAGTTTATATAATTAAGTATGCTTTTCATTAATAAAAGCAGTCATTATACAGATTCACAGATACGTATGGGCGCCATCTCAGTTTATAGACCGATCAACAGCTAGATAAGCTTTAGAACATTTAGAGATCACGTTTCGCTGGTCAAAATAACGTTAGGCCAGTTAGAGAGCATTATCTGTCACCATATGAACTTTCATACAGAAATCACTCCATGACTTTGGGCCATCATAATCATCGACCGCATGTGATTTCATTCTTCATACGATAACCGTCTCTAGCTCCTGGTCGCCATCATCCATATCCAGACCTCCAGCTTCTGGTACCATTATCAGTATCCATGTCTCCAGCTCCTGGTACCATTATCCGTAGCCAGGTCTCCAGCTCCTGGTCGCCATTGCTCGTAGCCAGGTCTCCAGCTCCTGGTCATCCTTATCTGTCTCCAGGTATCCAGTTTCTGGTTAAAGTAGTTGTAGGCGTGATCGCCAGCTTCTGGCCATTCGCGGATCAATCACGGCGTTGGCTTCTGGAGGCTCGTGACCAGTCATATGCGGCCTTTAAAATCCACATGCATTACACGATAAATTTCGATCGGCCGAATTATGTGTGCCGCGCGTTCGTCTGGGTGCACCCACATCGATCCATCATCCTCAATACAATAGTGCTTTGAGCATGTCTCAATTGGTATTCTCTCTCTTATCGACTTACTGGCTGTTCAATTTGTAGCTACCGATACGCAACTTCGGTAACGGGTTAGCCGTTTAATGACTAAATTGTATACAGAAAAATCCAAATATTTGAGATACAAGCGAAGGCTATTTTTGAAAATTGACTACTGAAATGGCTAGCTCGGTTAGATGCCGTCACGAAAATCGGAAAGTCTGTCATTGCTCACTAGGTGACCGTTCTGATCATCTGATCATGGATACAGAAGTGTTGTTGTAGAAGATAGACCTACATCGGCATTGCGAATGTGATAATAAATGTATCTATGCCACTGACCATGGGCAAGTTATCTGGGAGCTGATAGCGATTGTTTTCCAATATGCGAAATAGGGCATCGCAGTTTGAAGATCGGGGAGTTATATTAGGAAAACATAAAGCATGAAGAATGAATGAGCGATCGACTGGTGCAGGAAAAGTGCTCTATATCTCCAGTAATTCACTTACTAAAGCCCAATTGAAACAAAGGGTACCTTAGGTTTTTCCCATCCAGCCAAATAATTGCATCTATGCATAGTACCGTGGCTGTATTCAATCGACTCCAATCATTCGGTTCAATGCATGCCTAAATCTACTCATTTGACTATTTATTCAAGTACATAGTTCTGGCTTATTTCAAACGCGAGTACACGATTGTAAAATACATGACGCTGAAGAAACTTACACATATACTTATCGAATTGCTGTTCAATTTGTAGCTACCGACACGCAACTTCGGTAACGGGTTAACCATTTAATGACTGAATTGTATGCAGCGAAGGCTATATTTGAAAATGTACTACTGAAATGGCTAGCTCGGTTATATGCCGTCATGAAAATCGGAAAGTCTGCCATTCAAATGCATAACTGATCTTTAATGAACTTACAATGTAATTCGACGTTGGCAGCAACAGCCCCAAGCCAATTAGTTTCCAAACATACAATGCATTCCCTGTATAGTTACCTTGACTTTTAGATTCTTGGAGCCAGGATTTCAAGTTTCAAAACGATTACAAACCATATAATGAAGTGGGCGAAGCATAGCTGTCTTAGCAATGCGCGTAACAAAGCTAGGAATGGATCGCTCTATTAAGACTATATTCAATATCAACGAATAAAATATATTGTAGAAAAATACCAACTTTCTTGAGAATGTTCTGTCCATGCGCTAGCGACAACTGTTGAAGTCAGATAACGAAACGCAGGTAGCTGTGCATGCGTGCATATGCGCGTGTATACACGCGTCTGTCTGTCCGTACATACATAATGTATTGTGCTCAACATGTTGCTACTGCAAGATAATAGGTTTTGTTGCTGATTTCTCTCCAATTTTTATATATTTGCGAAATACTGGCAAGAATTTTAGATTGGAGGCAATTTTTCTTCACCAGCATAGCATTCTAGAATACCATGGGTTATGTAACTGCATGGGCTGTACCTAGAACCACTGCGCATAGGCATCTCAAAGCGCAGTGGCACGACTTGATTCAAATACCCATTGAACGCTAAAGACGAAAAATAGTTTTAAACTTCTTAATCATTCTTTTGAAAATTTTGAAACTAAAAAATACTTTGACTGAAATTGTTTAGTGTTTATGACAGTAACAGGTTCTAGTCAAATGGGTTTTCAAATAGTCAGCATCCTACCTGTATAATTCCATTAAAATCAGAATTCTGGGCTTTCAGATTTGAAAGGGGTAACTGGCAATTTTGCTTTCATAAACCGCAATAGCTGCAATATTTGATATCCCCTTCTCATTTCTCTGAAGTGAAATATGTAAGCACATGTTGGTGACAATTTTGCCAGATAATATGCCATAGGAATGGCTAACACCAATGTTTTCCTACATAATTTAAACCCACCCCTTTTCTATGCCAATGGGGAGGGTGTTTAAATTCAGGAAAAAATCCTCTTGTCTTCCTTCTTGATTACGAACGCTCTCCCAAATGCACTGATACCTTTTTGCCGTGTTGCAAAGTGTATTCTTCGCCATTGCGCTTGACAGGGAAAGAAGGCAAATTGTCAACCGAGTCATCTGTCAGCACATTGCAATGTATGCGTCATGTCTAAAGCCATAAAAGCATGTACTATAGAATGTCTGAGTGTCTTGATTTATCTGAGTGTCTTGATTTATTCAATGAACGGTAGCATGTGTTACAGGTTTCGTATTATTCTGTCTGATTAACTGCAGCATCGCTGACAGCGAATCAGTGGCAAAGCGAATTCGATAAGAAAGAGATATTGATTTAATGTTGCGAATCATGATGCGAACTCGGTTTCGCCTCGCTGCATCTAACATGATTTGCATCTCAAAGTCATTATCCGGAGGATTAATGTCAGCATATAACAGAGGGTATTGGTAGAATGTAAAGCCAAGCGACGCATTGCAGACGTCTGCTGCTAACACCTTTGAATGCGTAAACGACAAATCTGCAATTACATTATGTACCAACTTGTGATGCATGCTCGATACATTTTGGGCACTACAAACATAGTCTCATATGAAAAGAATGATTACTCCTCCACTCACCTAGGACCGATAGTGTGATAGTCTGAAAGTCCATATTATGTACATGATAGTATTTGTCCAAGAGAGATTTCGACCAAATGTCGGTAACTGATACAGCAAATACATTTCGAATCATATTGTTGTGACAGGCTCGAGGCTCGAATATGCAAAAGGCGCTTGAGTTCTTCATTGCCAGTAACAGAAGTCCGTTACTGTGAATATTCGATACATATTAATCATATTTTAAATCTAAAGAAACTGTCCCATCCTGATACTAGTGCTCCCAGTGGAATCTCGTGTATTATTAGCCAGGAAGTAGCACGTATTATTTTTTTAATAATTGTTTTAACAGTACGGTTGTATTCCGGATTTGCATGAAGTGGGAACAAAATTAATCGTAATAGATTGTCCTTGCTGCACTTCAGTACAGTGTTCCTTCGATAGGCTGTATGTATCATAGCTATAACATTTTAATCAGAGACTTGAAGACATAGAGATTCTTTCTAACAATATATCGTGGCCGATATTGCGCTCGTGCACTCATTGACATGACTCTAATTGCATTATCAGATAAAGAAGGGGCACATCCTATTCACACAGAATGTGAAATTGTTTAACATTGTACAGCCTGTGGAAAATTGCATTAACCTAATAACAACTAGGGAGTTACGTGAAAAAGTCCTTATACTCATAAATCGGAATTAGTGATGAGGTGCAATGCATTGGAGTGTAGCAATGGATTCCATATTTCACCCGCTTTCTCACTTGAACAAAACAATGCAAACTCAGTCAATTATTTCAAATCGAAATCTGTATTGATCAACAAAATGTAATTACAAATGAGCAACATATCATGATACACATGTGTTCTGTGATCGCGTATAACATCGTGCGCGCGTGGGAGGGTGTGTGGGTGCGTTAATGCGTGCCGTATGTGTGTGGGTGTGTTCGTGCGTGCGTGAATGTGGGCGTGCGTGAATGCATCAGTGTGTGCTGATGGTCGACATATCACACTTTCTTAACCATTTGAACACAGAAATTAACAGAATGTAAAGTTAAAGGTAGTACTCTAGATAAGCTGTTGAGTATTTTAAACCGATTTGACAGGACACATATACAAGAATACATCCCACTCAAATTAGTATCGAAATATTTTACAGAATATGTACTAATTTGTAAAGGATATTTCGAATTCGGTATGCCCGGTTTAAAGGTGCAAATACTCGTGCCCTTCATATCAGAAATGCAGGTGGCCAGTGTATGCATACGTACATCTATACATATATCACTATATACACATGCTCGTAGGCAAATTGGTTTTAAAATATTCAAAACCTTTCCTGTGCAGTTAGCTTGAAATTGAGATTCTACTAATTCACTGTCTGTCAGCGTGTGTACCACATAAATAGTTTTGGGTAAAGTAGCTGCATCGTTCAAGGTATATTCTTAGAACATCAGGATATACAAAACCACTTGAAACTAATT